>CM021100.1:325223467-325390616 GCA_007115665.2 Sequoiadendron giganteum
GTTGGTGAATCTAGCAAGTGAAAGAGGCCTTACAAGTTAAAGAAACTAAAGTACCCTTGTTCACCACATGAAAGTGAAAGAAAAATACAACTACTTCTAAACCAAGAACTTATAACATTACCACCTATGAAAGAAAAGATAAGACTATATCCTAAAGGTGCAAATATTTCACATTGTTGCTACCATAGAACTCTTGGACATAGTATTGATGAGTGTTGAGCATTCAAACTAGTCCTAAGAAATTTTCACTTCAATGGTAATGATTGTCATCCAATGATTGAGTAACATATCCTTCCACTCCTTTGCCATATGATAGTTGTAGAATCTTAAAACATTTTTACTATTACATGTATTTACACTTATTGCAAATCATTTTCTTTAATGCAAGGAGCTCATTTTCATCACCTATCTTGACTCAATCTTTCCTTGCACAATGTGGGGACAAGAATTTGATGGCCTTGTCCTAGTAATTCATTTTTCGTTATCCATTTGGCTAGTTTCCCACCTTTTGTTTATACCGATCGAGATTGGGAGGCAAATGACCTACTTTAGGTTGAATCACCTGTTCCTTACTAGTCTTTTGCTTTTTCATGTTTTCTTTATGTGATTGCATGTGCATAATGTGATCCCCTATAATGTTTCGTTGATGTATCCTCTCTCTTTTGTGCATTCTTCTATATGTACCTTCATTCTTCTATATATCATAAATATTTTGGGGATAATGCAAGGCATCGAGACATTTGAATGTCTCTTCCATGTTGACCCAAAATCTTTTCTTTATCTTTTTCATTTGTCTTGTGTTTTCCTTTTGTGGATGATGCAAGGCTTTGAGACATTTAAGTCTCTTCCATGTTGACCTAAAATACTTTTTCTTTGTTTTCTCTCTCTTTGTGTCATTCTTCTAGTTCTATGAGTATTTGGGGAATGTTTATAGTTCCATGCTCTATGACAATATTGTAGTAAAAAAATATTGACCCAAAATCCATAGATCCCTTATGTATTTGTGGAGGCAACCCTTCCTTCCTATTTCATGACAACTTATTTCAGAAACATATGACTTGGCATAGGGTTTTTTGAGGAAAGCTCTCATGTCTTAGGATAAAAAATTGGCTACTTTAAAACAATTCCTCATAGTGATGATGTAGCAACCAATTTGAAGTGGGGGCATACATCGATGACATCTTTTGGTAAAATTTCATACCATGATTTTTCTCTTTTCTTGTGATGTCTCCTCTTCTTGGTGGTGTCATTAGGTTGATACCGTCCAAGAGTGTACAATCTATTGTCACGTCATGAAGTGAACAAGGCATCCCATGGGTGACGATCTAACACTTTTGATATGTCCTCTCTTGGAGAAATTAGGCATAATGCTCCCTAAGAAGAAGACCTTTACATGAACAAAGAAAAATTCCCTTTAACAAAATTTTACAAAAGCATTACATTGTGGTGCCTTATTGAAATTTTCAGGAGGATAACTTCGATATGGTATGGGAGGATAATTTGATTCTCTCATTTTCCACTTCATTGGGACAACTCACCTATTGGGCAGATTGAGGTTCCACTACCCTAGAGCGAACAGCATATGTTATGGACAAACAACCTCATTCCAAATTGCTTTGAAATGGTTGTGCTTGATCCTTTGTTTTTATTTTTCTTCACCATTGACAGGGTATGATAATGTATCTTTGTTATTTTTGCATACTTAAGTGTCTTGAATGTTTACTTTAGTGTGAGTTTGACATGGGGTCATCTTCTCACTAAAGGGGGGGAAAAATGTAGTAATGAAAAATTTAGGCTTTTTCCCTTACTTGGTTTGATAATTGACATTAAAACTAAATTAATGGTTTCTTTGAATAGTGTTGTAATATTTTGTACACATTCACATCACTTTATGACCTTTATTTGATTGAAAAATGCCTTAATTGGTCCTTTGCAAAGGTGTTGTAAAGTGTTGTAACACACTTTCATACTTTTCTAGGATTTATTTACTTAATTAGCTTAATGGGAAACTTCTTAATAAAATGTATTTAAATTTGTACCTTATTCAGGTGTTGTAAAGTGTTGTAAAGCACTTTCTCATTTATCTAGGGTGGTCTTAATTAATTGTGGTTAATTGGAGTTAATTACCCCCTTTAATTCAAATTTAAACCTTATTTATGACACCTTCTAAAGATCTATCCCGACACACATAATTTAAATCATATAAAATTTAATTGGGCCAAAATTAGGTCTTGGAAAATGGTGCCCAAAACCATTCTCCCTACATGGCGAATGGGTCATCCCTTAATCGGACCCCCCTTCATCAGTTGATTCTAAATGAGTTTTTAATGCTCTTTCCATACCCCGGGGTTAGGTCTTGGAAAACTAAGCCAAGACCCATTTTCCCTAGGTGAAAAATGGGTCCTCCCTTAATGAGGACCCCCTTTTCAAATTTAATTCTAGTGGGAATTTAATAAAGTTTACTTCTAGATCTAGTGTCGGCCTTAATTGTTTAAATTTCGTGGTTAATCTACTAATTTAGTAGAAATATGGGGTTAATTCACATAGTTTCATCCTAAGCAATCTAGCAATTTCATGAGACATCCTAGCGACTTGAAGATAGCATTACAAGAGCATTCACAAGGCATTTCAAGGTAGATTTCAAGAGTTTATTGCAGCAATTCAAGATTATATCATCATGACAAGGGTTTAATGCATTCAGTATGTTGTCGAGCTAAGAAAGTGGATATAGAATTGAAGATCTACTTGCAAAAATTGTTCACATCATATTTAAGGATCCAAGATCTACATTTTTCATGGCCACTACATGCTAGTTTGTAGATTTTTTTTCACAAGGCATCATCCAAGTTGACGTCAATTGCCTATTTCATGTTTCATTCTTTAATTACTTTATTTCATCATTTGGTTTAATTACCTACAAGGGGTTTGAGAAAGGAAAACCTCCATTCACTAACAAACAATAATTTTTATTTCCTTGAATGTGTAATTGCACATTTACAAGTTTAATATCAAGTGGGGCGTGTTTGGAGAAAAATTGTCAAAGTTGTCAAGTTACAAAAGTTTTCATAAAAAGTGGAAAATCAAAGATTCAATGCTACAAAATTATCTACAAACTTCTAGAAGTTGATAATTAGGATTTTGAGAGTGTAGACATCAAGGAACAAGACCCTGCTCTCAGTTTTAGAAACCCTAATAGGGACCCATTCGCCACTGAAGGCGAATGAGTCTTCTATAGCCTAGAAACAAGAAGGTTTTGACAAGGTACACAACTTTTTATTCTCTAAAAACTTCCCTCATAGTTGCTATAACAATTATGTATCATTTATAATTGTTATTTGTATCTTATCATATACATAATTGAGTGTTTTAGTAGGGAAAAAATTTAGTGGTTTATCATCTTGTTCACTCAAAGTGGTAAACCCTACCTTTTTACCCATTAAACAATTATTACAATTCATTTAAGGTGTTTTATCTTTATCAAAACATATGTTTAATTACTTGCACTAGAAAAAGATTTAAATTTTAGTGGTATAATTTTGTGTGGAAACTCTACACGTCTCATAGTGTCTGCACGGTTTGATGGACATCTTGTTTCTAGTACTACATAGTTGTTTCAAGCCACTTTCTAAATATATGTTTTTGTTGAGGCTGACTAAGGCATGCTAATGATGTGCACCACAATTTTAAGTTTGAGGAAAGTATAATGTGTTTTTAGATGTTGTATGGGTCATCCCATCTCATTTGTGTAAAATGTAAATAACATTTTATCATTTTTATATGCCACCAATGGTTATAAAGGTTGGCATGCTACAAGTTTCATAGTTTCTTGTTTATGACCAACTGAATTTATATTTTGTAAGTGTGTGGATGATATATATGGAGGACCAAATATTAGAACTGATGTATAGAAGTGTGTGAAGATTTATAAGTGCATGAGAAGAGCATTATAGGATCCACTATGGACCTCATATGCAAAATTGATGACTATCAGTGGTTGAAGCCATAAAATTAGTCATATTGTAGTTATTCTTTTCAATTAGGGAGTGGTAGCTTCCTTGGGTTGCAGCCCTCAAACAAAGTTGTAACTATTATTTACTTGTGAGGCTAGATTAGGACAATAGCTCCTAGCAGCATTTCTCACTATGTTTTTTCCGTATGGATTTTTCCATGTAAATATAATCTATATTGTGTTATTGTGTGTGTGCTTATTTTTTTTCCTATATTGTGTAAGTAGTTGAATGTTAAATGATATCAATAGTTATTATTTGGATTGAATTTTTAAGCATACTGATTCACCCCCTCTTAGTATTTTAGTGTATTGAACAATTGGTATTATAGAAAGGTTCCTTGATATACCCTAATAGTTGAGGTAGATCCTGTCTTTAGAACAGATGGAGAATAAAGAAATATCCAATAAGAAGTGCTCTGAGGAAAAAGAGGTCATACTCCGAAAGAAGGATGATGAATTTGTGTCTGAATTTAATAAGGAATATTGTTTAGTGGATTATGAAGAACTCATTTTTTCTCTAAATGATCTGATAAAGAAAGAGAAAAGAATGAATATATTCAGTGCAAACTTGAAAAATTAGATAATAAAATTGGCAAGTTGAAAGTAAAAGTCGAAGAAGGTAAAATAATTTAAGAGTTCCTAAAGAACAAGCTCATTGAAAAAACTATTGTATGTTCAAATCTTGAAGAAGAGATTGTCTCCCTAAAGAAAGAACTTATAAAAGAAGAAAAATAAATTGAAAAAGGTCTAAAGCTAAAATGAGGTTGTTACATTCTTAATAAAATAATTAATTCTCAAAATTCTTCAAGAGAAAAATCTAGTCTTGGTTTTGAGAAAGGATAAATTCACACAACTAGTGCATGTGCAGAACTATATGAAAATTTCACAGCAGAATGAAAGTCTAAAATAAAGGAGGAAAAATATTTTACTAAAGAACCTAAGTAGACAACCTTCAGAGATGCAAGCTTTTTTCAAGCCAAGAAGACATATAGTAAGAAGAATGAAGGTGGATTCATTCCTCTCTAGAGACAAAGAAGATTCATATGTCCTCCACTTGCTAGAAAAAATGCCCCTACCAAGTTCACTTAACATTTTCAAGGTTATTATTATTCTTGCAATAAATTTGGGTATAAGGTTGTTAAATGTAGATCTAGAGAAAGAAGAAATGACTACATGGGTAGAAAACCATATTTTCCTTACATATACTATTAATATTCTCAATTACTATCTTGAGTGGGAAGCATGCCTGCATTTGTATTTCATTTTGTTTCTTCTAAAAGGGAGATAATTTGTTTGTCGACACTAGATCATATCTTTTCTTCAGGAACTTACCATTTTTATAAGTGATTACACATTATGGGGGGGAGATATAGTCTCTCTCTTTCCCTCTTATGGGGGCCATTGATTGTATATATACATGATGTATGTAGTCCTTGGGGGGTGTGATTGAGTCCTGCATCCATGCATCATTTTTTTCTTTCTTTTATCTCTTTTGGAGAGGGGGTTTTTCCCATAGAGGTTTTCTCCTTTTCTCTGATTGTAAGAGATTTCCTTTTTGCATTGTAAATGGGTACCTAACATGGTTGTGTAGTTAGGACCCATACTACATCTTCAATTTTGAATTTCCATTCTCCCTAAGTTGCACTTATGGGGGGGTATTGGAGTAAATGGTTTTTACCATTTACCCACTTAATCTTACTTAGGGACATTGCATTTAGAATGGTTTTCATTTAATCATTTTAGGTGGTTTTATCCCGTGTGGGTAGTTTTACACCCGTTACCTACTCTTATGCCTTTATAAGACACTTTGTATAATATGTAAATTATCTCATTCTGAATACATTTATCTCTCGTGAAGTAGCATAGTGCTCCTCTCTATCTCATGAAGGTTTATTCTATAGTTGATTTTCCTGGGTGCTTTTCTCTAACATATATGATGATATTAATTTTCATGGATATTACTATGCTTGCAACAATTTTTTTCATAAGGCTATAGAGTGAAGAACTAAAGTTCTAAGGAATAACTTTTTTTTTCGGATCATGATATTGTGTGCTACAATTGTAATAAGATTGGACATAAATAAAGATTTTGTATAAGTGGTTTTAAGAAACCACTTATTTAAAATTGGAAGAAGGATGAAACCCTAAATGCGAATGGTGTGTATAATCTAGAATTTACAAATGTCGTAGGAAAATGGTTAGACATATGGAAATATTTTCCTGACTTTTGCAACTAGAAGGAATGGGTAAGAATTATTCTAAGTCACATCCATGAAGAATTTATTTGGTTGGAAAATCCCCACATGATTAAAAAGGAAGAAATTAGGGAAATTACTAGTCTTTGTTCCTCTAGACCAATCCCAATGTTGAAGTCTGTAAAGAATGAAAGGGTTATGGAGCTTATCAAAGAAAAATATGATAAAATAACCCTAACACTACATGATATCACTAATCTCGGAGTCCGCTATGCCACAATAGGGATATATTTAAAAAATTTCTTCACAAAATTGAGAAGGATCAACCATCACCACCATAATCCACAATTCATATCAAATGGTGAAGGAAGGTGCCAATTTTGACCTATATGAGATATTGAGGGAGTAGTTGATGGATAATTGAAGAGGACAAAGGAAACCACATATAATTTTAGGTTTGGTTCATTGATCATTTCCCTTACATTTTTTTCTTAAATGAATTACCTTGTTTTAAAGGAAAAATATGGGATAAGTTCTTTCTTGTAGCTACACAAATAAAGAAGTACATAGATTATATTTGGACCAATCAAGCATACAACACTTTCATTTTGGGATTCTTTAAGAACCTAGAAATAGAGATGTAGATTAGATAGAGGATTCCCTCTAATTTGGTCCAAAAATATGAATGAGGTGACACTCATGATGGATAAGGATCATTGGTGCATGGAAGCTATAGAGCCTAGAACCTCATGGATTCCTACATTACCTTATGAGGTTGAACTTGAATATGTTCAAGGATATGTCGATATCCTATTAAAGAAGGAAAAAGATGCATCTACTAAAATATTTGGTACTTACAAAGAAATCATGGATATTATTTACTAGAAGAAGAGAAAGGAAACTAGTGAAAAGAGAGTGGATAAGCTATTTAAGAAGTGGGACATTCCATGGTACTAAAAAATGAAACCACCAACCTCTACCCAAACTCTAGTGAATATCCCTTTAGACCTTGAAGAAAATACTCCAGAGAAGTTTCCAAGGAGGTCTAATAGATCCACTTTTATTGTTGTATCTGCTTTGCAACCCTCTAGATCTACATAGTCAACTGGTGCAAGGAGAAGAGTTGCATCAAAAACTCTACTATAGTACAAGACCTTAAAATTTGTGCATAAAAAGCCTAAGGAAAAGGAAAAGAGGAAGAATATGAAGAAAGAAGAATTAGAAGAGGAGGGAAAGGTTGAGGATGAAGGCACCTCAAAGCTGAAAAAGAAGGGGAAAAAGATAGAAAAGGAGAAAATAGAAAAAAATCCTTTGGTTACATATGAGTCCCTTGAGTTTGAAAACATCCTAAATGGAATTTTTCATGATGGTTTCTTGGATGAAACCATATCTCTCCATCTTGATGTCCCTCCAGAAAATCAAAAGACAATTGAAAGGTCTATAATTGTATATGTTATCAAGCATACCATGTCTTTTAGTGATATTATTGATAAAGCTCTAGAAATACTAGTTGAGTATTTAAGACAAAGAAGAGATAATGCAATAAAGGAAGATGGAGAAATAAGACAACAAGCAATAAACCAGGCTAGTCCTTTGTCTCCCAAGTAGAGAAGGAAAATAGTTTTTGGAAGTAGGCAAAAGAGCTATGTAAAAAGAAAGGGATAGATCTTTTGATGAGCATGGATGATGATGCAAAAATAAAGATTCAAAATTAAATTGAAGAATTGAAAAATAAAATTATTGATTAAATGAAAATGAATACATAGGAGCCTCTAGTAGAGATTGAAACAGATAATGAACCCCCTCAGAAAGATACAAACGTGCACTTTCTTTATGATCTGCATAAAGAACAAGTTGTCTCTAGTCAACAAGAAGGAGATGGTGTCTCAAGTCTTCATGAGGATAAGGATGTCTTCAATAAGGAAAAAGAGAAAAAAAAGAGAAGGAGAACGATGCTAAAGAAGGAAGCTCATAGAAAAAATATTCCTCTCAGGTGAACTCTATCAAGCATTTCTTGGCTTACAAAATGTAGATTTAGCTATTAGTGCCTCTTTAATTGTTGCATGTTTCTACTTTTGATGGACACATCAATCTATCTGGCATGTCTCCCCTGCACAAGATGAAACTTGGAGATATACTCCATTGCACAACAAGACAAGAGTTGCTACAACAAGTGGGGAGTGTTGATTGTTTGGAAGAAGAAATAATTTTTTTGGAAGAGAAACTATTGGGAGAAAAAAGGGATTCATCATTGCCTCATACATAATAGATGAACAAATTAATGGACTCCTTTGAGACTTATTCATCTCATTTGGAAAAGTAGGCAGAACTAAAGATCAATGAAAATATATTGAGTATGCCTCTAGAAAGTGTAATAGTGCATTAACCAAGATGAAATCTTGTATCAAACATATTCATAAATTCTTGGAGGAAGGTAAAGTATTGTATGTCTTTTGTTTGAAGTGGTTTGCAATAACAAAAAGCATAAAGGATCAGATAAGTTTAATTGAACTAAAATTCACTAATGCGGGTACAACATATGATCCTATACAAGACAATCATGGTTCCATAAGGGTACAAGTGGAAATTTTCCACTCCTAGATACAATAAATAAAATATCATAGGGATAAGTGCAAAGGTCAGGTGAAATATTTGAGTTAAGTAGTTAGCCTAAGGTTGGCTTCACTTATTAGACTTTTGGAGGAGGCCAATGGTGTAGTTTTTAAATACAAGGCACCGTATTCTTTGGAAGAAGAAGAAATTACATATGTTTAGTTAACTTGTCAAGCCTAGACCCTAACTGCTACAAAGAAGTAATGGGATAACAACTTGATAGGATCTACCTTAAGTCTATTTATAAGAACATTTTTTTTATCCAAATGAGATGTGTCTAACTTTATTTGTAAGACATATTTTCTTTCGATTTTGTGTATATATGGAAAGTAGGACATTTGGAAGATATAAGGATATTTTTTGTTGATTAAGTGTCTAGAATTCATCCTAGATGAAGTAAAATTTGTATAGATTAAGGGGGAGCTTACAAGATTTGTATGTATAGAGAAATTTTTGTTACTCTTTTTTCCTTGATGTCAAAGGAGGAGAGAAATATATGTGCACCTAAGGGGAGTTTTTGTGCACATCATTTGGTTTTACCATCAATTATAAAGGGGGAGATTGTTGCAGATTGATAATATTGGTTGTCATTGATGTCAAAAATGTATTGAAGATTGTATATGCTCTAGAGATGGTTAATATGTAGAAATATCAAATGATGCAATTTAGCATTATAGTGATATTAAATCTTATTAATATTCTTGATGTCTAAGTATAATGAAGAGGTAGGTACATATGAATTAATATGTTTCTAGTATGCCTACATTGATATCTTTCTAGTTTGGTGTACCACATTTAGTGAAAAGTTGCAAAAGTTTTTCCTGAGGCATTCATAGTGTATAATCTAAGTTATATGTCCATATTTTTCATAGTATTAATGGGTTTCCTTGAGTTGATTATGATATTATTATCTTACAATATTTTGATTTTGATTTATATCTCTTAGTATCCTCCTTCTTTCCTCTTTAACCAACTAATAATTATTCATTCCAATTTCCTTAGAAAGTAAGAATGTGACAACTCATCCATCTTGATCTTGGGGGTAGTGCTCCTAATTTCCATAACCAAATGATCTCATGAATCTCATAAAGAAAAATGAAAATTCATACACCAATCCTACTCCATTTTCTCTCCATATAATGCCACTAGGTAGATCCCATATTAAATAAATCTAAATATTTAACCACAAACCCACCATTCACCATATTTAGGATATACAACTTCTTTCATAAGAATTATACTAGATTAATAGTATCTAAAAACTCATAACTTCCATCTCAAACACCTAATAAATGGAGATACAACACATGAAACTATAAAATGGTAATTGGAAAACCATTAGCTAAAACCACCCAAAATTGGTGCCCATAGTCTTAATTTAAAAACCCAATATTTAAATCTCAAGATGAGTCCATAACTTAAAAGTAGCATATTCCATCCACCCATCATAAACTTATTATAATTCACTCACCAAATTGAGTGTTCTATTTTAGTTTGATCATCTCCAATGAAAGATACTTTATAATGTGTCATAACATACATCATAAGTTGGTCATGGAGTCCCCATTACAACTCTTTTATGTGTCCAAAAACCCATATTATTTGGCTAAAAATAAATCTATAGCCTAAAAATTGTCTTTTCTAGTTTATAATGTGAAAATCACATTTCTTATAATTTTAACATTTATAGAAAGGTTGAGACACATTTTCTAAAAATGATTGATAGATTTGAGATTTGATTTCCCCTAGAAATTAAAGAATTAATCAATATTTAGTCTACTTTTATGGTACTTTTGATATAGGCTTCATAATGTAAAATTTTATAGTTTTGGTTGTGTGTACCAATGGGTTTTACATGAATTCAATGTTAAATTTAGGGGGTTTTTGTTATGATTTTATTGATAATAGAAGGAATTTAATTGATGAATGCACAAGATGATTGAGACAACTATCATACACTCATTGGACCTATTTTTTACACCTAAATAGTTTATGAGTTTATTGATTTTTATAATAAGGGATATTTAGATTAATATTATTAAAGAATTCTTATATGCTCTTTATTATTAACTATTGAAATGAGCAAAATTTGGGGACTCTCTTTTCACTTCTAGGGTTTTGGACCTAAAAGGAGAGAAGCTATTTTCTATGTTTCACTCAAGAACAACCCTTGAGATTTCAATGCAAAGGAGATTGAAATATGACAAATGGAAGGTTCGAGGGAATTTAATGATATAAATGAATGACAATGCAATGAATGATGAAATGAAAAACCCTAGTTTGATGCAAGTTTATATTTGGAAAGACAATGCAATGAATGATAGAATGCAAAACCCTAGTTTGATGCAATGCTTCAAAGAATGATCTAAAAGTGCAAGCAAACAACAATAGAAAATTGTAAAACTAGAAATGTGTACTTGGGAAACCAGAGAAGGAAGAATGGAGGATTGAAACCCTAAAAAAATTCACTGTTGAAGCCAACTAGGACTCATTCGCCAAGCTAGGTGAGTTAGTCCAATTTTAAGAAAACTGTGTCCGAATAGGTTTTAGACAAATGGGTACTCAAATATGCAAAAACCTCTGATAGATAGGTATAGTGGGACTTATTCACCAATAGTGGCGAATCACTCCACTTCTAGATTTTTAGAAATTCAAAGTTGGATTATGTAGCTCTCAGTCTACTATGTTATTCCCGATTCAAATTCGGGTTCAAAATTGCATAATTCAACTTGCAGGTCTTCTCCAAGTTCCTCCAAGGTTTGTTCACAATATTGAAAACTTTGACTTGCTTTGAAAACTTGGTGACAACTTTTCCAATCTTTCTCTTTGATAAATCTACAACCTAGACCTAAAAATCACGTAGAAAGAGAGGGGAAAATGGTTGTGGGGTTAGAGAATAGGGGTTTTCCTTGGTCAAACCCATTTTTGGTAATTAATCCTTGAAATGAAAGAAAATGTAAAGGAGACTAATGAATGAACAAAATATGATGTTGCAACTCACCAAACCCTTGCAATAAAGTGTTGCAATTATGCTTGAAATGGCTACAATGGATGTGATTCTTGATTCTTGCTTGATGTTGATAGATCTTGAATGTAATGCTTGCTTGGATCATGAACTCTACACCACAATTGTGAGCACAATAACAAACATGAAGAATGTGATCTTTGATATGATGATTGATGCTTGAAGAATGCTCTTGAAAGCTTGATAATTTTCCCTTGAAAGATTGAATGCTCTTGCTCCAATGCTCTTGTGAACTCAATTTGCTATTAGGATGAGGACTTGAATCCTTAGGGTGTTAGGATGAAAATGAGAGAAAGAACCTTGTATTTATACCCAATTATGCAAGAATTCTTGAAATTACAACACTACAAGCCGACATTGGATCTTGGAGAATAAAATCCTACCAAAGATTTAAATTAAATTTGATTTTTGAGTTAAAGGGGACTCATTCACCACCTTGGGCGAATGGGTCCCACCTGAGGGGATTCATTCTCCCATAATGGGAAATGATCCTACCTTAGGAATTTGAGGTGGGTTTTCGAGGATTTGATGCTTTAAATGTCATTTGTCCAGATTATCCTAAAAAATACACCAAAATAAGGCTTGTGGATGCAAAAAGGGGCCAATTAAAGCATAAGAGAGCCCAATTATTAATGAAAATCCTAGAGGAATATGAAAGTGTGTTACAACACTTTACAACACACCAAATTGTTGATGTTAATGCAGCGTCGGTCTTCACTAGTACATGGGCCGACCTTATAATTAAGTTATTCAATGTACTTATTCTGGCCGACCTTATTTATTATTAAATGTTTATCATAAGGCCGACCTATATGAAGAGGCGCCAAGAAGGTATATATACAAAGTCACCTTTTGATGTTGATACACACTCGAAAATACACAAAAGAAAGTTCGCTATTTTGGCAGAGCAGAATTCGCAGTCATAGAAGAAGCTCATACTTGGATTCGCATACATAGAAGAAGTTCATACTTGAACAGCAGATCATCATTTTGTAGCAGCAGACCGATTAAAAGGAGAAACATATTCATTTATATCTTTGCATCTAAGAGAGATGCTATCATTCATTGTATCAAATTCGGCATTGTGTTGGGCCTGAGTTCAAGCAAATTTCTGCTCTTATTCCTTCAATATATAAGAGATATATTTGCTGGGTTTTTCTCCCTCAAGAGGAGGGTTTTCCCAGGGTATCTTGTTGTGTTCATTGTCTTATGTGTTGCATTTCTTTAATTCAATTGGTTAAATTAATCTGATCTAAGAAACACTAACATGGTATCAGAGCGGGTGTGAAAAAGATCGTGATCAGATTAGTTCGCAACACTTATTCTTTTTCAGTCTATCTTCCAAATTTCTCAAGATGGTGAACGGTCTGAAAATCGAGGATAGACTCGAAGGGATCTCGAATTACATATCATGGAGATTCAGGTTCATGCTAACCTTGGAAGAAAATGATTTGGCTGAGTTTGTGAAAACAAAAGTTCCCGAACCTGAGGGGGAAGAAGAGAAGCTGCAGTGGAGGAAGAAAGACACTAGGGCAAAGAAAGCATTGGTTGATTCCATCAAAGATCATATTGTACCAATTATCTTCAAGTTAGATATAGCAAGAGAGATGTTTACAACCTTGGAAGAGATGTACGAAATCAACAACACCAGTCGTGCCCTTGCTCTGAAGCAACAACTTCATCATGTGAAAATGGAGAAAGGAGAATCTGTTATTACATATTTCATGAGGATTTCAGAGATAAAAGATCAGCTCTCCACTATTGGACACATGATTGATGATAAAGAACTGACTATGCTTGCTCTCAATGGTCTTCCGCTTTCATGGGAGGCATTTATCCAAGGAATCAGTGCAAGATCCGAACTCCCTAAGTTTGATCGATTGAGGATTGATTGCATTCAAGAAGAGTCAAGACTAACAGCAAGGGGGATTGGTCAAAGCTCAAAGAATGAAGAATTACAAGTTCTTACCTCTCACTCATCAAACAAAGGAAAAGGCTTTAAGAAAGGATTCTTCAAAAGGAATCGAGAAGATGGAAATGATGATGCTCCTACCTTCAAAAGAAAACGAGACATGTCCAAGATTCAATGTTTTCGTTGTGATAAGTATGGTCACTTTGCGAGGGTGTGCCCTCAACGACCTAAGCTTCAAGTTGCCACTGCAGATGTTGAAGAAGTCACTCCACAAAAGGACTCCAGTAATTATCTATTTTATTCAGCCTTGTCTAGCAATGTTTCTACGGACTCTTACACTTGGTTGATTGACAGTGGTGCTTCTAGACACATCACCGGATTCAGAAGTCACCTTTCAAACTTAATGGAAAGCAACTCTAGTGATCAAGTTGTTATTGGAGATGATGCTAGATATTCTGTAAAAGGGTTTGGAAATTCCACTCTTCACTTGGATTCTGGAATTTCTTTGGAATTGAATGATGTACTGTTCGTACCAGGGATAAAGAGGAACCTTGTTTCAATTTCAGCATTAGAAGACAAAGGTTATCAAGTTGCCTTCTCTAAAGGGAAAGTTCTTATATGGGCAAAGAACTCCAGCTTCAAATCTGCTCAAGTGATTGGAGTTAGACATGAATGTCTCTACATGCTGTGCACTCGTCCTCTTCAAGCACTTGTGCATAACAGTACCAGCATGTGTGAACTTTGGCATCGAAGATTGGCTCACATTCACTTTCGTGCTCTACCTATCATGGAGAAGATGGTCACCGGTCTTCCAAAATTCGATCAAGAACATGAAGGTACTTGCAAGGGATGTGCCCTAGGCAAGAACACAAAAGGTATGTTCCATTCCAGTGAAAGTAGATCTAAATGTATTCTTGATCTCATTCATTCTGATTTATGTGGTCCAATGTCTATTGCATCATCTAGTGGTTTCTTGTATTATATTATTTTCATTGATGATTACTCTAGAAAGACTTGGATTTATTTCTTGAGATCGAAAGAATCAGAAGAAGTATTAGTAAGATTCAGAGAATTCAAAGCGCAGATTGAAAATCTGTCCGGGAAGAAGATCAAAGTATTGAGATCTGATAATGGTGGAGAATACACTTCTGGCACTTTTCGAGACTTTTGTATTGAAGCAGGGATTAAGAGGGAGTTCAGTGTTCCCTATAATCCACAACAAAATGGTATTGCCGAAAGGAAGAATAGGTCTATTGTGGAAGCAGTGAAAGCTATGATTCATGATCAAGACTTACAAATCTCTTTTTGGGCTGAAGCATCAAGAACAGCCGTCTATGTTCAAAACAGGAGTCCCCACAGGATCTTAGAGAATAAAACTCCTGAAGAAGCATTCTCAGGCGTGAAGCCTGAAGTTAGTCATTTGAGGATCTTTGGCTGTCCAGTCTATGTTCATATTCCAAAGGAAAAGAGAACAAAGCTAGAACCTTCTGGGAAGAAAGGAATTCTTGTAGGCTACAGTGAGACATCAAAAGCTTACAGGATCTACATTCCAGGACAGAAGTCTATTGAGATTAGTAGAGACGTCACATTTGAGGAAGATGTTGCTTATAGAAAGTCCAAAGGCACTCCGATGGAGGTCGATGAAGAAGAACCTCCTCAAGATATGGAAGTTGACCATATCCCAGAGAATCTGGAGGAGGTTACAGAACCTAAAGAAGATATTGATCCAGCTGAGCCTTTGGATCCTACTGATGGCCCTCTAGACATTGTGATTGGAAAGAAAAGACCCCTTGGGCTCGCAGGACAATGCAGGAAGCAGAAAGGTTTGTAGCTCCAAGAGGAACCTTCAGAGAAAGCAAGAGACCTCACAAGTTCTCTAGCTATGTTGCCTTGATGAGTCAGATTATTGAGTCAGAACCTTCAAATGTTGAAGAAGCTTCTAGTCAACAAGTATGGAAAGATGCCATGACTGAGGAGTATCAGTCTATACTTAAGAACGATGTTTGGGATATAGTTCCTAGACCCAAAGACAAATCTGTGGTGTCTTCTAAGTGGCTCTTCAAGATCAAGCATGCAGCTGATGGGAGCATTGAGAAACACAAGGCTAGATTTGTGGCTAGAGGGTTCTCACAAAAAGAGGGAGTTGACTATGAAGAAACCTTTGCTCCTGTGGCTCGTTACACGTCTGTTAGAACCATCATTGCTATTGCCGCATCTAGAGGATGGAAGATTCACCAAATGGATGTAAAGACAACTTTTCTGAATGGCATAATAGAAGAAGAGGTTTACATTGAGCAACCAGAAGGATTTGAGGTACATGAGAAAGAATCTCATGTCTGCAAGTTGAAGAAGGCCTTGTATGGTCTTAAACAAGCTCCTCGTGCTTGGTATGAAAGAATTGATAAGTACCTTTCAAGTTTGGGTTTCTCAAAGAATGATGCAGATTCTAATCTCTACTTCAAGGTAGTAAATGGTGAAGCATTGATTTTAGTTTTATATGTTGATGACTTGATCATTACTGGTGAAGAACATCTAATACTAAAATGCAAGAAGGAATTAGCTTCAGAGTTTGAGATGAAGAATCTAGGTCTTATGCATTACTTTCTTGGCTTAGAAGTTTGGCAAAAGCCAAATGAGATGATTCTAAGTCAAGGCAAGTATACTGTTGACATTCTCAAAAGGTTTGGTATGCTTGACTGCAAACCTATGTCTACACCCATGGAGTCTAATTTAGATAAGTTGAAAGAAGCTGCAGCTAGTTCAGAACCAGTGGATTCTACGATGTATAGACAGTTGATTGGTTCATTGATGTATCTAGTTAACACTAGACCTGATATCTGCTATGCAGTGAGTGCACTTAGCCAGTTTATGTGTGAACCAAAGCAAATACATCTTGTAGCAGCTAAACATATCCTGAGATATTTATGTGGCACAATTGGATATGGGTTGAGATATTCTTCAAATGTGGATTTGGAGCTGCATGGTTTTACTGATTCTGATTGGGCAGGATGTGTCTCAGATCGGAAGAGTACTTCTGGTTGTTGCTTCAGTTTGGGGACTGCTATGATCTCCTGGTGTAGCAGGAAACAGTCTTCAGTGGCCTTGAGTACAACTGAAGCAGAGTATATTGCAGCTTGTGTGGCAGCTCGTGAGGCAGTGTGGCTTCGTAAGCTCCTTGCAGGATTGTTTGGTCAATCAATGGAGCCTACTATCATACACTGTGATAATCAAAGTTGTGTGAAGCTTTCTGTCAATCCTGTGTTTCATGACAGAACAAAACATGTTGAGATCAAGTACCACTATATTAGAGATATGGTGCAAAGGAAAGCTATACAGTTGAGGTATATCAGCACTGAAGAGCAAACGGCAGACATTCTCACCAAGCCTCTCGCCAGGATGAAGTTTGTATACTTCCGAGAGAAACTTGGTATGGTGGAGAATGCAGCCTTGACTGAGAAAGAGTCTCAGTAATCAGTGATCCTTGTTGAGAATGCAACTCTCTGCTGAGTGAGAGTTGAGGTGCAAGCCCTTGTTAATACAATTCTCTGCTGAGAGAGAGTTGAGGTGTAAGTCCTTGATAATGCAATTCTCTGATGAGAGAGAGTTGAGGTGAAAGCCCTTGTTTCCACCCTCTGGGAGAAGCTATGGTGGATGTCATGTGTGTGACTCCATGACAACATCACGTGAGAGAATCCGTGATGAGTTTTTACCATCTATGGGAGTAGCCATAATGGTTAATATCACGTTGAGGTGATATTTTATTTTGTTTTCATTCTAACATAATGTGTCTTGTGCAGATGGTAGTTCATCCCTAGCTGAGAGGGAGTGTTGATGTTAATGCAGCGTCGGTCTTCACTAGTACATGGGCCGACCTTATAATTAAGTTATTCAATGTACTTATTCTGGCCGACCTTATTTATTATTAAATGTTTATCATAAGGCCGACCTATATGAAGAGGCGCCAAGAAGGTATATATACAAAGTCACCTTTTGATGTTGATACACATTCGAATATACACAAAAGAAAGTTCGCTATTTTGGCAGAGCAGAATTCGCAGTCATAGAAGAAGCTCATACTTGGATTCGCATACATAGAAGAAGTTCATACTTGAACAGCAGATCATCATTTTGTAGCAGCAGACCGATTAAAAGGAGAAACATATTCATTTATATCTTTGCATCTAAGAGAGATGCTATCATTCATTGTATCAAATTCGGCATTGTGTTGGGCCTGAGTTCAAGCAAATTTCTGCTCTTATTCCTTCAATATATAAGAGATATATTTGCTGGGTTTTTCTCCCTCAAGAGGAGGGTTTTCCCAGGGTATCTTGTTGTGTTCATTGTCTTATGTGTTGCATTTCTTTAATTCAATTGGTTAAATTAATCTGATCTAAGAAACACTAACACAAATAAGGCAAGGCTAAGAGAAATTATGATGGAAAGAATGTTAATTATGCTTAGAAATCCTAAAAAAGTGTGAAAGTGTGTTACAATACTTTACAACACCTTTACAAGGCATCATTAAATTCATTAGTTCACAAGGTACCAAGACCTAATGTGAATGTGTTATCCACATTACAACACTAAATCAAGGCCAAACTAAGCCTAGATTTGCAAGAAGGAGCTAAACCAACACGAAAAAGGCTAAGGACCCTTTTTTCGATGTTACAACTATATTCTATGGGTTTTTCTTCATGTACTTTTATGTGTTGTAAATATTTCTCAAAAATTACTTGCATTCATAGGATCTCATTAATCTAAGTATCTCCATGGGTATCAAATGAATTTTATATAACTTATTTCTTATATTTGGTAGTATATTTCTAGCCTACTTATTATATTTGATTAGTGAATACAAATAAATATTGTAAAACTACAACAAATATTTCTTGAGGACCCTTTTCACTACAATTTATGAGATACAAGTGCTTATTCATGGATTATTCAAGCATGACTATTCTTTGATGTTTATGGTAAATTTATGAATGTATACCTATGAATATAAAATAAGAATATATTAATTAAATACATCCCTTTTATATATTTTGTCTTGATTCATATCATGTGTATTATCAAACTAAATCTTAACAATATCACCCAAGGATAAAGGAACTAGTTTTTGTCCATTTTGTATTTCACTAAACTTATATCCATTTCAAAATATAAAATTTTTCACATAACTATGATATTAGTTATCTTACTATTTATCCATAACGCATCAATTTAATTCGACATATTTATGAAACTTGATGTTAGAAACATTCCTAAAGGATCACACATTCTTTTTCTCTATAAAATTCATATGTAGAATGTAACTTGGAGATGCATATAACATTAGAGAATGAATTATACTCACAATGTTGGTTTCATATATGCCCTAGTATAGTTTCCTAAGGGAGGTTCTTTGGAATTGTATTGGTAATCCAAACTATTTTTTATTCAAGGAAACATATTTGGCATAGTGCTACACACATGATATAGTTTTCTTAGAGGTAAATTATGTTGATTTGATTTTACATAGGCTATTTTATATAAAACTCTAGGAACAACTTCTTAGTTTCTATCAAGCCTAAAATAAAGAAGAACCATCCTCTCTTGTTAATTGATCCTTAAGTGCCTATATTTTGATCATATTTTTTCCTCATCATTCTAGAACAAGTTCATCCTATGCCTAGGTCTTGATGTATATTCTTTATCTTTGTGGGCTATATGCTTTTGGTAACCAATAGGTAGATTGACAAAACGAGAGATCTATCAGTAAACCACATGCCCTAAATAAATATACAACTATTGAGAATTAATAAAAAATAAACCAAAAACCATAATCACATTTAAAAATAAAATGTAAAAAAGAAATATATTAGATCTAAAAAAATCTTGTTGAGGGAGAAACTTGATGGGGAAATTATTTTAATAAATACGAAAATCAACTAAATTAATTTAGAGTAGGGACACATTATATACAAATCTTAAATCTAGAAATAACATTAATAAATGAAGCTGTCTAATTATGGTGGCTTATAAAAAACTATTTACTGTTTGAATCATAACTTTTGAACCATAACTCTAATCATAATATCTTATAGGTGTTTCAAGAAGGATGATGCAATTTAAATTAAGTTCTCATAATTTGCTAGATTAATCTCACACATTATGGATTTGACTTTCCATTTAGATTTATCTTTTGATGTATGAATTTAAATTGGTTGACTGTGGAATTCTATGGCCTATTTCACATTGATAATCAATTTCTTAGGATGTGTAAGGATAATAAATTTAAGAAAATATTTGACCACAATAGTAATAGTCTCCTAGTTCGACCCTCTTAATTAAACTAGCTTTATGGTCATGTAAATGGTTGAAGACAAAACTCTTCAATCATGCAAATGTCCTAAAATGATTTGATGTAGAATTTGGCTCCTTTAAATGCTCTAAAGAAAACTATTTATAAAATGATTCTCTTTTCAATATAGAGGATTTTCAAATATGAATTTCTTATAAAATAATGCACATTGGATACATTTTAAATACTAATACATGACAAATAATCACATGAAACCTATGCCATGTGAGCTCATAAGGGTAGGAAATTAGTGGGATTTACAAAAAAAATGAAATTTGAAGTATTAAATTCTAGGTGTCAATTTTTCATGGCATAAGATTATGAAATTTATAGCTTTGATTATAGTTTTTTCATGTCCCACATCTCATTGGATTGACATGGCACATGTCAATGCTATTGTCAAAGTTGTAAATGAATGTATAGGAATAAATGTATGTATACATATAATAAATAATAAAGATATAGGAATATGTGGGGATAAAGATGGTATGATGTGGAATAAAGTTGTAAATGAATGTATAGGAATAAATGTATGTATACATATAATAAATAATAAAGATATAGGAATATGTGGGGATAAAGATGGTATGATGTGGAATATGTGTAGATGTTTGTAAGTAAATAAAAATGATAAATCAAGAAACAAGTCTCACTTTACAAAAAATATATATATATTATTAATTAGTATGAAATGTATGTTAAAAATTTATATTAACTTATAATATATTCCATCAAAAATAGATTCTTAACTAAATAAAGATTAACATGAATATATATATTTCACATTAAAAAAGTATTTTATATTATATGTTTTAATAAATTTAAAAACTATAAATTCTAAGCATTATTTAAACACGTAATTCAAATCTTATGTTTGGGAAATTGAAAATTCGTTAGGTAAGTCTTGAAGTGTAAGATCACTTTATAGTCACTTTGCTACCCTTCTAAGGGTATCGTAATCTCCATACTAATTATTTATACCTAATCAAAGTCAAAAACTTTATCTTATTCCAAGTAAAGAAAAGATGATTTGAAATAAAGAAAAAGTGATTCCAAATGTAGATTACGATACAAGAGTGATGATTCGAAATGAAGAAAAAGTTATTCCAAATAAAGAAAAAGTAAGTAGTTGTGGACGTGTGCGAAATTTCAAATGTTTACTAAATGCGGTAACACGGACAACCCTGACAGATATTGTCCATTATTCCGAGCCCTTGCCTACACATTTTCTTCTGTAGAGCCGTATGTCGTATTATTCAATTAAATTATAAAGAAGCGTGCTCGTTAGTGTTGAAGGCAGTAACAACAGATATTTGCCATGGCAACTGAGCGTCAACAACTCAGCGGGAGGATCGAACACGAGGCGTACAATGCCGCACTAAGCCCCGGAACAAAAATTGAGAGTTCCCAACTTAAAGCAGCTCTCAAGGGTATTACACCCGGAGGGGAAAATACTCTTCTCCATTTGGCTGCTAGTGTAGGAAATCTTGAATTCATTCAAGAGCTCCTGCAACTCAATGTTGAACTTCCGAACGATACTGATCCTCTGCTTGTGAATGCTACCAATGCCGAAAAGAATACTGCTCTGCACTTGGCTGCTCAGGGAGGTTTTTCCGATGTGGTGAAGGCTCTACTCCAACAACAAGAAAGTGGTGTGGACGTCCGCAACAAGCTTAATGAAACGGCTCTCTTCAAAGCCTACGAAAGCGGCGATTTACCCACAGCAAAGGCTCTATTTGACAAATGTTCGTCGAGCCTACTCGAAAGTACGGTGGACAAGAGAACCTGTTTAACTGTTGCAGTAAACAGAGGAGATTCAGGTCATTGTCTTTACAATCTAGGCTTTTTTAACCTAATCATTTGTAATAGTATTTGCAGTAAACAGAGGAGATTCAGGTCTCTGTCTTTACAATTTAGGCTTTTTTTACATAATCATTTATAATAGTATCTGCAGATATAAAATATTCTGTTAACTGCTACGGTGGGACTTCGCATCTCCTAATTTAATGGTTCAAGTTGTAACACCAATCTAGCAAGCCAGTAATTCAAACCTTACTATCAAACTTTTCACCAAATAGATATCATTCTATGTCCGAATTTTCATTCACTTAAAATGAACCGAGCGTGCTTGTCTATCATGTTTGAGGAGTTTATGTTTTTCACGTTGTTCTTAGTTTATTACTTCAGCTTTGGTTTCATTACAGTTGACAGCCTATCTAAACTGCTTTATTTGTGTGCTTTTTTAGTTTTTAGTTTTTGGGGAATTAGATCAGCTGTTTTATGTTGTTATTTTAGTTGAGGTCTGTATCGCTTCTCTAAAGGCAAGTTAGGCGTTCTCTTAAACTTAAGCCCTTCTCTAAGAACATCTTATCTAACGTAAGGCAATGATTTTGGATGCTTCTTTTGCAGATCTGGTGGCTCATATACTAATTCAGCAAGATGCAAAGCAGTTAATCCAAAAAAAGGCCGAACTTGGCAACACAGCTCTGCATATAGCTGTTGAAAGAAACTACGTGGATATAATAGAGAAACTAATAGAATTTGAGCCCGAACTGTGTTATTCGGTTAATCACAGCCAAGAAACTCCACTTTGTGTGGCAGCAAAATTGGGGAATCTGGAAGCAGTAAAAGCCCTGATAAAGTCTTGCCAGATGCTGTTGAAATACAGAATAGTTGTGGAATGAACCTGCTACACTTAGCTGCCGAGGTTAGCCAAGTGCGAATTGTTGATTACTTGAGAGAAACGATAGGCTTGTCATGCTTGGTCAACAAAGGACTCGACAAGGCTCCGGAGGAAGAGACCCCGAGAAGTAGAGGAAACACAGATCCGGCTGAAAAGAAAGATCCTTTGACAAACATAAGTGGGGGAGATACACCACTGCATATTGCAGCAAAGAAAAAAAATTTGAATGTACGTCTCTTTCTATACGAACCTCTATTTGTCAATAAAGTTTGTTTCTTTGAATCAGCTATACGTTTTGGGTTTGTGTAGATTCTCAACCTGATCTTGTGTATCAACGGAGTCAATTAATTAAAGTATTTCGACGTGAGATAGGAACTTAAAATCATCACGGAAACTACTTGCGTTGGAGAAATCTTTAAGCATAGCTATTTCCAATGGATAATTTAATTTCTATGTACTGATTTGAGTTTGCATTTTTTAGATGGTAAAGTCGTTGCTTCGTATAGTGGGGATAAACAGGTTTGCTGTTAACAAGGCAGGCTTAACGGCCTTCGACATTGTGAGAGAAAACACAGAGTATCACGAATCTGACAGAATAATTGCAGTGCTGTCTAATTATCCTTCCAAGCGCAAGCCTTTCATATACTGCACTCCAAAGGTGAGCGCAGAGAAACACGAGGTTGCTATAAAGATGGTGAACGAAACATTTGACGCTAGGCGCAACACAGAATTAGTTGTCGCAGTGCTGTTAGCGACGATGTCATTTACGGCATCTTTCACTATTCCGGGGAGTTTTGTGACGGACGCTGAGAAAGGAAAAGAAGACACGCTAGGATCGCCGATTCTGCTTGGATTGGCCTCCTTTAAGCTGTTTCTCATCTTTGATTGCGTGGCATTCTTTTTGTCGCTCTTCATGGTGCTTATGTGGCAGATGAGTACACCAATTACCACGGGAAATAAGATACTGTTCCTCTGTACCACCAACCTATTGGTTTGTGCTACCTTTGCCTTTACGGCGTATGGGTTCATGGCTGCAGTGTATGCCATGCTTGACAACAGGGATCACGACCTGGCTTGGATAGTTCTTGCGGCGTGCTTAATCATCTGCTGCTGTGGTAATTTGACTTTTTTCTACATGGCTGCGAAGTTTTGCGTTCAGAAGGCCAGATTCAGCCACCTGAAAGGTCTAAATCTTTTTCTTACAGACCATGTGGGGGAGTGCATGTGGCTGAAACTCGAAAGATGTGGGTCTTTGGATTCGCTGCGCTTGTGGAAAACCAAGTGGCTTGCCATCTTTTACTGCAATTGCCATAAGCAAGAAATGGAAATGGGTCACGATGATAAAACATACTCAGGAACTAATAAGGTCTGAAAAAGTTGCTTTTTTCTGTCAAGTTCCGCACCCTAAAACTTCCCGGCTTTTTGCCGCAAGGTGAAGTATGGATAGAGTGGTTCAGCTTTCCAGATGACTTTGATCGTATTCTAGTATGTTTTACAATATGAATTTTTGCATATTGATAAAAGTGTACAAAGTATCTACATCTTGTGTAACATATGCAAATCAGATACGTGCATGCATCATCGTAAATTTTCAATCTTGATAATTTTACATTTGGCTCCCGCTTTAACTTAAATCTAAGTATGCTAATTATTTATCTATTTTATTATCTTTTTGCAAAAAAATCAAAATAAAATTGGGAATTAAAATAATTCTTTATTTAACAACTTCAATTTTAAAAAAGGTTTGGTCTAGGGAAATTTGCCCTTGACCACCTATTTTGGCCCAGTTTTTAAGAATTTATTGCCGGCATTTTTATGTTTGCAAATTTGATTTATTTGTCATCTTTTTGAAATAATTATTCTGGAAAATGAAGAAATTTATATAAATATAAGAGTTTTTCACAATTTGAAAGTCTAAGTGCAATCTAAGCAATCTAGAAAGCAAGAGCAAAATTGACATAGAGAAATCAAGAGCAAAATTGACATATTTCATTAGTCAAGGTTTAAATTAGCAATCCATCATCAAGTTCGTGCATAATATTGTTTTATGTTTCATGCTCATTTTCTTCAAGTACTAACACTTGGAGGATGTTCAATCAAGTATCTATTTATCCTTGTTTGAGATGAGTACTATGAGCAAGAAAACTAGGGAAACACAGACTAGAGTTATGAGCCCCAAGTAATTTTGGAGTGTTGTAGTTTATACCTTTGAATCACTCATATAAATGAAATAATAGTTTAATTCAAACAAAGGATTAATTGATTAATTATATATTTACAAAGTAATAGATAACATCATATAGATAGAATTCCAATAATAAGTTTATTAATCATGTCAAAGAAGTAAATCTTCCCCTATACTTTGTACATCTCTATCCTCTTCTTACAAATAGCCTTTAATACATATATCTTCTTACATAAAATTTCATATATAGTCTACTACATACATCACTCTCTTACATACTATTATTCATATATTTTCTTGTATGCATATTTACTGGTTGGGATATGACCTATTTATCCTACCCCTAATCTAGATTGTATCTTTTCAATATTAATGTCTGTAAGCTCTTTGCAGAAAGATATGGTAAGATTTGCTTGGTGGTGTTTAGATTGTTTCTCTTTCATGGAATCATCATTCCTCCTTTCAAAATAATGACTTGTCCTTAATTCAACACTAATCTACTATAGTTTGGTAGTGTTAAAGTCATGCTCCATTGATAAAGGATGGCAATATGGTGTCATCTAATGTTCTTAGTTGTATTTCTCTGATGTCAAGAATATGGTGAATTTTATAATGGCTTAAACATCAGACTTTGAGTTTTCCTTTCCTCTTGAATTTTTTATCATAAAGTATGACCATATCACTAACCTTAAATTTTTTACACTTGATATTTTGATCTTTCCACACTTTCTATCTATGAATTTATGTTCGTAGATAGTGTGTTGTCAGTTGTATTGCTTCATCCAGTTCTTTTAGACTGCGGTGTTTGATAGATTCCTTGTTGGTTAGTCTAAAGGCTAGTGTTCTATGGGGGTTATGTACCATGAAATTTATAGGTATTTTGACTTACGTGTCATACACGATATCAAAGCGAGTATTCTTGGTGGCCCATTTGTATGTATTGTGATATGCCTAGAGTACCATATGAATTTTAATGTCTTAGACAATCCTCTTTGTATCACACATCTTGGTCATAGTAGTTCTTATGATATTATTTAGTGCTTCACTTGCACCATTTTCTTGGGAATGGTATGGTGTGTTGCAGTTATAGGTGATCATGTAATTGAATAGTAATTCCTTCATTAATTTGTTGAAAAAGTGTTTTCCCTAATCATTGGTTATTCTTAGTAGAAACATGAATTTGGTAATTATGTTATGGTAAATAAATTTTATTGCGGTATGTGTAGTGAAATTATTAGTTGGTTTAGCTTCGAGCCATTTAGTTAATTATTCTATACCAATCATAATAAATCTAACTTTAGAGTTTTTTGTCAAAATGGCCTATAGGGTTTTTAAATTTAATAGCCCATTTCTCAAAAATGGGACTTGTTCTAAGACTGGATGGAGGGACATCTCGTCTCTAGTGGTAGGTCACCCTATTCTCAAGAAAATGTCATTGTTATTTTTATAGTTTGACATCTTTATATACTAGGCCATCATAACCTGACTAGTAGTGTTTTTGAGGAAGTAGTGTCTCTATAATAATATCCCCCTAAAATACGTTCATTTTCTTTCCTTAAAAAAAAATTCCATTCATGTTCATAGAATATTCTTTGGAGAATGTAAAGAAAAATAGAACCCTAAGTCCTAATGTATAGAACCTAGGATTAAATGTGGATTTTTGTGGGGTTAGTTTTTAAGTTTCATTAAAGAGGGAGACCAATAAGGTGAATATATTGGCTATTAACTATGAAGGTGATCCAATCAAACCTGGATCTCCTTCTTTTAAGCCTTAGGAATAGATTGGAAATTATTTGGAATGATCAACCTAATTAAGTTATATGACCTAATATGATAAATGCAGTATTCTACAAATGAACAAACTAAAACTATAATTTGTAGGTGGTTTTGAGAAACACTAGAGACTATGCACCTATCATATAAAGCTAGATCTAGCACGCAAAAGATGACTCAGATGAATAGGGGCATATGTGTCTATAATAGGTAGTTACTGTAACTAATTTCATATTCCTTTGGTATTGGATCTAAGCTTATGATTCTTGGTTGCAAAGTTGTCAAAAAAAAATTAGTAAATTTTGTAGGTGAGTTTTTGTGGCTTGATAACTTTTAGGGCCTTGAATACAAAAATGGATAACTTGCATTCAATATTCCTTCAATTCTCTTAAAACATACAACCCGCACATTTAAAGAAACAAAAAATGTTGTTCCATATAGGGGCTAGCCTCAATCAAACTTTTGAGTAATTTTTCCTACTTTCAAAATGAAAATTCCATTAACAGAAATAATAATTCAGAGGAAGGAATGATGAGTAAACAAAATGCTACAACTCACCACCCTTTAATGGATTCCTTAGAGGACTGAAGTCATACACATCACCCCAAGGATTTGGATCTTGCTTGATATATTTTCTTGAATGCGTTGGAGACCTACAACAAAGTTCAACCTTTAGAAGACTATGATAACATGAACACACATAAAATTTGACATGATGTTGGATCTAAAATCACTACAATAAACTCTAAAAATGGTGCCCTTTACTTTTTCAATTATGCCCATGACAATAGTATTTTAACAGTAGTTTGTCTTGCTATTTTATTAGATTTCAAATGGTAAACTAAGTAGGTATTTATGTATAGTTGTACTAATTTTTGAAAAAAAATATTCCAAAAGTTGACACCTGAAATTTGAGTTTTTAATGTTAAAATGTTTCCAACAACATATGGCCATGGGTGTATGGGTCCTAGCCTAAATTTCAAAAGACACTTAATCAAGAGAAAAAAAAAGTTGGAACGCATTTATTCAATGCTTACAATCATTTAAAAAATTCTAAAAATTAGGTCTTGGAATGCATAATTTAGGAAATTAGTGTTGAACACCCAGAATACTGAGGGGGCTAAATCAATATTCTATTAAACCATTTAAACGTAAGCCATCCAATTATGAAACACACATCCAACAACAATAATGAATGAAATCATGAAAAAATCATAAAATCACATAACAAATGAACAAAAAAGAAATTACGTGTAAAACCCAAAAAGGGAAAACCACAGTGAGGGTTAGCTCAAAATATATTATATCTAGATATAGTATATTACAGAGAGGCTCACTACCAGATGGAAAAACTATCCAAGTGAACTCACTGCCCATAGAGAAAGAGAAGGAACAAAGAAGGTGTGGCTACATGGCCTATTTGAACTGATATAATAGCATTTGTCATATTTTGGATTACAATTCCAATGAAGTAGAAAAATGATCTCTACACTAATCTGAATCAATACTCCACTCTATTCTACATCACACACGTATAGATGGAACACCATACATGTCATATGTCATTGATTACTTGCATATATTCTAATATTCTCTTATCATTGTAACAATGAAAATTGTACTCCCTTGGAGATGAAACAATTTCTCTTAATTTGGCAATGGTTAATATTAAAATAAACTTAAGGTAACCTTGATCTAGTATTGTGATGTGTTTTACAGATCTACATTACATCTTGGGCCCTTTTTAAGATAAATAAACTTAACTTTTATGTGATTTAATGTTGTAAAGTGTATTCATTTATATCATCACATCAAAGTTAGGGCCCTTGGACCTAATATTTCCTTAATCTAGTGTTGTAATGTGTTGTGCACATTCACATTGGATTTAGGGCCCTTTTAAGCTTAAAAGACCTGTTTTTTCTTTAATTTGATGTTGTAAAGTATATTTATTTACACTTTCACATTGAATTTTGGGCCCTCTTGCACTTATGACCTTTTGTATAATCTCTAATAGGCCCCTAAGACCCTATATTATGCATATCGAGGCTTATTTTAATCAAAAACCCAACATGATCAACAAATAAACTTAATTTATCATCTCTCTGATATTTTCTCTCTCTAAAAAGGCCTTCTGGGACCCATATACCAGAAATAGCGTATGAGTCCCAAGTAAGTGCAAAAAGATGGGAGGCCAAAAAGGGGGCTTAAGTGGACACATTGTTTTTGAAATAAGGAAATAGTGACCTTGGATGTGAAATTGAGGATAGTTATGTACTCAAAATTTTGAGATGCAACAAAAACAAGGTTTGTAGTGCTCCAAGTCTACTTTCTAGACTACTAATTTATTTTGAAAATGGTTGAGATTGAGGAGTTCAAATGAGGGACGTACATAATTTGGTGTTTATTTTGTCAAGAAAAGATAACATAGAAACTTTTGTGTGTCCCTAGCATAGTGAACTTTTTTTTAGTATTTTGAAAATTGCTCCAGTGATAAATTAGCTAACAATATGCAGTTGATGCATGATTTTTCTGATAATTTTTTACTAATTTTTAAGTGGACACGTCCTGAAAAACAAAAATTTGGCCATGCTACCCTTACAAATTTTGGAAACTAATTGAATTTTTTATTTTTATTTTTTAAAATTGTAGAATGGATTCTAGTTTTTAAAAATGTAATTTATTTGAAATTTTGATGAATGGTTAATTTATAACAAAAAAATCACCAAACATTATTTTTTTCCAAAACAGAGAAACAGACAAAATAAATTATAGATGAACGACTTAACATTCTCAAAAAGTGAAATAAATTACATCATTGGATAGCTAAGATAGAACCTAACATTACCCAAGTGTTCAACTTGTTTGACATTGAAACAAATGCAATCTTGATGGTGACCATGAACCTGATTATGTGAAATATTATAGAATTTTCAAAAGAACGTCTTTGGTCATTAGGAAGGCCCTACAAGCCTTTGGGTTGGTATTCCAAGGAAAATACCAAGCCTAAGGCTTGGGGATTCCCAAAGCAAGATAAAATGTGAGTGAATTATAATGCACTCACGTTATATCTTTGTTTTGACATGGTTTTTTGGGTTTGTGCAGGACATGTCTAGTAAGACATAACATGAGTGTGGTATAACATGCTCGTGTTGTGTCTTGATTTATGTTAAATGCACACTACTCTATTGATTTACAATTTTTGGGCAAACTGGACACTGAACTAATTTTTCTTAACTAAATATTCATTTTTGGGCTCCTATAGCGGCTAAACTGTGAGGAATTTGAAGATGATACAAACTAGTGATTTGTGAAGTTTTGTCTATAGATTATAAATATATTTTTTTCAAAACTTTTGGTATGATATTGCACTTCTTTTTTTATCTCCTTCGAAAACTAGTTTTAATCATTAAACAACATTTTTAAGGAGTGATGCTCATCGTATACAACATAAGTTTTTTTGTATGAAGGATAAAATTATATATTTTTTTATAATTTAAATTTGTAACTACAATATCTAACCAGTTCATTTGGTTTCATAGTGTTTTATTAAATATTTTTTTCCTTAATCAAGTTTCAAAGTCAAACCAATTACAATTCAGACATAGGTGGACTGTATACAACATAAATTTTTTTGTATGTATTGAAATTCAGTTTTTATTTTTTTAATGGATCAAGGACATCAATACCCAGTGTGAACATATTTTTTAAATTTTTGTTTTGATAATATTCTAGTTTTCCACATGTGCAGAATAAAGAGCTTGATTTTCGATGAAAAACCTACATTCAAAAGAAATAAAAAATAAATATAATAGTCAAATTTAATTTAATCAAAATTTTACTTTTTTGGAAGCTTATACTGACTCATATTTATAGAAAATCAATTTTAAATGAATTCATTTGATCCCCCAAAAGGTAAACCAAAAGAGGTTTTTTATCAACATTTTGATAGGTGTAAAGGAGACACTATTATAGGTATGGTTTTAAAATAGCAGGGTTCTATCCAAGGGGGCTTGGTATAAGGTAGTTTGATCAAAACCTCTGCAATTGGAATCCTTTAAATGGAAATTTTTAAGGCTTAAATCATTATATTTTCTAAAAATATGTGATTTCAACAAAAATCAGGATCTCCTAGAAAGTGTAAACCACTATTGTGGTAGAACCTATTTGTATGTTTGTATGCACATGTATGCTTGTATGTCATGTATGTATGCCTATATGTATGTATGTATCAATGCATGTATGTATGTATGTATGTATGTATGCCTATATTTATGTAAGATTGTGGTGGTTCAAATGTAGGGAATCATAGTTCCCCTGATTAGTAATAATGTATGTCTTTAGAGGGAGGGAGAATTTTAAGAGAGAGAGAGAGAGAGAGAGAGAGTTGTCTAGGTAGGGTGGGAGAGAGAGACTTGAGAGAGAGAGGTAGAGAGGTAGTGAGAGAAAGAGAGTCTTGAGAGAGGGAGTGGGAGGGAAGGTTGGATCGAGAGGGACATAGTTAGGTAGGGTGGGAGGGATAGAGGGAGAGAGAGGGAGAGAGAGAAAGAGAGAGGGGTGGAGAGAGAGAGAGGGAGTGAAAGAGAGAGTTATGTAGGTAGGGTACCAAAGGGAGAGACTTGAGAGTATGAGGGGGGGTGAGAGGGATTATGAGAGAGAGGAAGTGGGAGAGAGAGGGGTTTTTAGAGTGAGACACCTAAGAGAGGGAGAGTGTGTGGGAGGGAGTGACTTGAGAGAGGGAGAGATAGAGGGGGGTGGAGTGAGAGCAAATTATCTAGGTAGGGTGGGAGGGATAGATAGAGAGAGGGGAGTGAGTGAGAGAGAGACTTGAGAGTGAGGACATGGGAGGAAGAGACCCGAGAGAGAGGGAGAGAGAGGGAGTGGGAGAGAGAGGAAGTGATGGAGAGGTAGTGGGAGGGAGATAGAGAGAGATAGAGGGAGGGAGCGAGAGAGGGTGGTAGGGATTGATTGAGCGAGAGGTATGTAAAAAGAGGGAAAGGGTAGATAGATAGAATTAGAGAGGGTAGGAGAGAGGGAGGGAGAGAGAGGTGATATGCATAGATAGAGAGAAAGAGATAGGGGTTGAGGGTAAAGGGTTGAGGATTGAGGGATTAGGGTTGATGTTAGAGGTTATTGGGCTAAGGGTAGAGGGTAGAAGGTTTAAGGGTTTAGGGCTGAGGATTTAGGGTATAGGTTTGAGGGTATATGGTTGAAGAATTAGGTTGAGGGTCTAATGTAAAGGATAGAGGGTATAGGGGTTGAGGGTTGAGGTATTAAGGGTTGAGGATTAAGAATTGAGGATTGAGGATTTAATGTATAGGGAAGAGGATAAAGGGTAGAGGGTTTAAGGGTTGAGGGTTGAGGGTTGAGGGTTTAGGTTGAGGATTGAGGGTATGGGGTTGACGGATTAGGGTTGAGGGTCTAATGTATAGGGTAGAGGGTATAGGGGTTGAGGGACTAAGGTTTTAGGGTAGAGGGTTGATGGTTGATGGTTTAAGGGTTGCAAGATTAAGGGTTGAGGGTTTAGGGATTAAGGTAGAGAGTTTTCTTAGGTTTAAGGGTTTAAGGGTTGAGGATTAGGGTTGAGGTTAGAGGGTATTGGGTTGAGGGTAGATGGTAGAGGGTTTAAGGGCTAAGGATTGAGGGTTTAGGGTTTAGGGTTGAGTGTTTAAGGGTTTATGGTTTAGGTTTGATAGATTAGCATAGAGAGGGAGGGATGAATGAATGGAGAGATGGAGGGAGAACGAAGATAGAGAGAAGGAGAGAAGAGGAGGGAGGGACAACAATATTTGAGGGTTGAGGATCCAATGTGTAGGGTAGAGGATTGAGAATTGAGGGTATAGGGTTGAGGACCTATAGGGTTGAGGGATTAGGGTATTGGGTTGAGGGTATAGGGTTGAAGGTTTAGGGTTGAGGGTACATATGGTTGAAGTATTAGGTTTGATGGTCCAATATATATGGTAGAGGGTATCAGGGTTGAGGGTTTAGGATTTGAGGGTTGAGGATTGAGGGATTAATGGTTGAGGGTCGATAATTGAGGGTTGAGGGTTTAGGGTAGAGGGTAGAGGGTAGATGATAGAGGGTTTAAGGGTTTAGGGTTTTAGGGTTGAGGGTTTAAGGTTGAGGGTAGAGGATTGAGGGTATAGAATTGGGAGATTAGGGTTGACGGTCCAATGGATAGGGTAGAGGGAATAGGGGTTGAGGGATTAGGGTTTAATGGTAGAGGGTAGAGGGTTAAGGTTTAAAGGGTTGAGGGACTAAGGGTTGAGGGTTTAGGGGTTAGGGTAGAGAGTTTTCTTAGGTTTAAGGGTTTAAGGGTTGAGGATTAGGGTAGAGGGTAGAGGGTAGATGGTTTAAGGTTTTAAGGTTTAAGAGTTGGGGGTTGAGGGTTTAGGGTTTACGATTGAGTGTTTAAGGGTTTAAGGGTTGAGGGTTTAGGGTTGAGGGATTAGGTTAGAGAGGGATGGATGGAGAGATGGGGAGATGGAGGGAGAAGTGAGATAGAGAGAAGTATAAAAGAGGAGGTAGGGACAAAGATATATGAGGGTTGAGGATCCAATGTATATGGTAGATTATTGAGAATTAGGGGTATAGGGTTGAGGACCTAGAGGGTTGAGGTTAAGGTTACATATGGTTGAAGGATTAGGGTTGAGGGTCCAATGCATAGGGTAGAGGATATCAGGGTTTAGGGTTTAGGGTCTAATGGTAAAGGATTGAGGGATTAAGGGTTGAGGGTTGAGAATTGAGGGTTGAGGGTTTAAGGTATAGGGTACAAGGTAGACATGAGAGGGTTTAAGGTTTTATGGTTTAAGTGTGTAGGGTTTAGGGTTGAGGGTTGAGGTTAGAGGGTTTAAGGGTAGATGGATTAAGGGTTATGGGTTGAGGGTAGAGGGTAGAGGGTTTAATGGTTTAGGGTTTATGGGTAGAGGGTAGAGGGTTTAAGCATTTAAGGGTTGAAGGTATAAGATAGAGAGAAAGAGAGAGAAAAGAAACCTATATAAAATCAACTTTCTCATAGCGTGAGCATGTTTTGAAGTAGTAGAGATATGGTCATGTTCTTAGCAAGAGATAACGTTGTTATGTTCTAACACGATCATGTTTTGTCTTACTTTAAAAATGATAAAAAATTAATATACCTTTGATCTCGAGGTCCACATTCTACATATTCTCCTTATTCTGTGTGTCCTCCAACAAAAATTATTTTTTTGATGATTTTGTGAAGTTTGCATGCATGTTTTCTATGTTCCACCACCTTTTCATGCTCTTTCCACCACCTTTACATGAAATAGAATATTTTTCACAATGAAAGGAATATAATATCAATTCAAGTTTGAATTCCATTCAAGAGTGATATACAATTGAAGTTTGGAGGGGAAAAAGCTTTTGAAAAATTCAAATTGTTGAGGAGTTTGAAGAAAGAAGAAGCAAAGGCTACATAATTGGGTAGAACTCCATTTGAATATCTATTTTTTTAGGTATGTGAAATATTTACACATTTTATCTCATTATATTATGGCTTGCTTTCATTTTTTTTATTTTGCATATTCCATGTTGATCATTGTTTGTTTGTCATTATAACCTTACCTTGTTAATGCACATTTTAAATTACACAATTCTTTACACTTTCCAATTAAATTTTTAAACCACATCCCTTTAAGGCATTTTTTTAAACAATTGACTTACCTTGTGTATACACATATATATGAAATAAGGTATAAGGAAGTAAAATAATACACCATTTCTCAATCCTTTACTATGGATGTGCATACCACTCTCCAAATCTTTCATTTTGGTATAGGCATGGGGGATGTTGGAAAATGTAGTTGAATTTGGTTTCACACCTACAATATGCATATGCTTGAAATATTATAAAGCCTTTTCAATAAATCTTTCTTTTTCATATATCCTATAATCATTATAGTCCATGAGGGCATATCACATTGAGGTATTTTGTCAAATAGTTATACCAAGAAGTTGATTGCCTTGTCTATGCTACCAAATTTTCCATACATGTACCTAAAAAATTGGAATATACTCCTCCCACATTGATAGATCTTTGAATCTATTTTCATTTTCATCTCTATTTCTAAATTTACCTCATTACTAAATGTACCTCATCACTTATGTTATGATATATTTTAAATTTTTCCTTGATTAGTCCGCCTACAAGCGATTCTAACCCTTCTCTCCACTATTTCAAGACTCTTTATTCAAGGCTAAGTTAGAAACATGGGGAACGGTGCAACATATGTTCCCATCATGGCTTAAAATGGAAACATGGACAAGGAATTTGAATTGTTTGACAATAATTTTTTCATATAAATGTATATAAAATGTGGTAGCATTGATAAGCTAGTGAGCTTGGCAACCTAGTGAGCTCCACTAGCTTCCTAATGTGATAGGGTTGACAAGGTAGGGGCAGTGTATGCATCATAGAAATGGGGTCTCACGGTGACCATGAGACCCCATTTCTATGAGGCATAAGTTGACCCTACCTTGGATCGTGAGACACCATTTCTATGAGGCATAGATTGCCGCTACTTTGTCAACCCTATTGCATTGGCAAGCTAGTGGAGCACCACTAGCTTGCCAATGTTCTAGTAGCTTGGAAATGCGGTAGGGTTGACAAGATAGGGGTAGTGTATGCCTAATAGAAATGGGGTCTCATGATGATGTACATCACTCTGAGACCCCATTTATATGAGGAATACGCTGCCCCTACCTTGTCAACCCTACCGACAGAATCCCTTATGAGTCCAAAGTGCAAAATGGCTGCAATCTTAAACATGTTGTTACTTAGACATTGTGAAACTTAAAAACTTATCATTTCAGCTTGTAGGATCATTATAAACCCTTCTACAATAATATCTCTCAGGTTTTTTCCTATGGTGGTGACTTTTCGCTTAGGAAAAAAGTTGTCAAATGCAAGTTATGCAAAGTGGTGGAACTTTTGTTCTACAACTTGAGTGACCAAATAGACTACTCTAATGAATCCATATGGATGGATTTGTGCTAGGCATGGTCCTCTTTAACACCCAAACATTCCAAATCGCTCTGAGCTATGTTCAATTGTCTTGATTCCTTAAGGGTCCAAAGTGAAAAAGGGCAGCAATATTTGAAGGGCTATTACTTAGAAATCATTGAACCACCAAAAATATGTATTTAGGGAAAGAGGATTCCCCAATGGGCTCTTAGGGTTGTTTACCTATTAGGTTGGTTGAGAAATGGCTCTCTTTTCATGTTAAGTATTTTTGGTATTCATTCAATATTATGAGTTTGGAATAGGTGTGAGGTGTGTGTCTAAGTGCTACAAAGTAATGAAATGATCTAAATATGAAATGAAAACTAATACAATGCAAATGTATTGAAAACCCTATGTAAAATGACCTAGAATGCATGCAAATTATGATAGAACTGGAAGAAACATAAGAGGTGCAACTGGAAACTAAAGGATGATGAAGAGGAGCTCTAGAATCTTCCAAAATTTGTTGAAAATGTTGACTGAGTTACTTATGCTAGGTTCAGTATCTTATTCCTTCTCTTGGGAAACTTTGCCCGAATAGGTTTCTGGAAAATGGTATCCAAAAACACAAAAACAACTGTTCAGGCCTAGTACCAGGACTAATTTACTAATGGTGGTGACTTAGTCCACCTAGATCTTTTGAGAGTTTCGAGGTTGGAATCTATATGTGTCCACTTGTACTTCTATTTTTGATAGAGACCCATGTTCAAATCTTCAGAAAGTGACCTACAAGTTGTCTTCAAGCTCCTTTTAGGGTTTGATGACTTAGAATGATGTGGGTCGAATGATGACACCTTTTAGCACCTTACTCTTTGACTAATCTGCATACAAACCAAGCCCTTTTTGAAGAAGTTTGAAGATATGAAAGAACCAACTCCAATGGATATTGCTTGAAGTGCTTAGTGCTTGAATGCTTGCTTGAGAAGATTAATTGCTTGAGTGTTTGTGAAGATGAGAGATATTGTGGGGGGTAAAATGAGGATAAAAACCCTTATTTATATACCTTATGCCCTAATTCCCCGAAAATAACGCATCAAAGGCTGACCTTAGGGTTTTGGAGATAAATCTCGCTACAAATTTGATTTAATTTTGATTTTTATGTCAAATGGGACTAAGTCGCCCAAGGTGGCAACTTAGTACACTTGGAAAAATTAAAGTGGTAGTTAGAAATTAAAAGGTGGCCAATGTTGATTAACGAGATTGTCTCCTAAAACACACTTCATTCAGCCCTATAATTGCATTAAGGGGCCATTTTTTCATGAGGAAGGGTTGATTTAGTGATGAAAAGCCTAGGAAAGTGTGAGGGTTAGTTACAACACCTTACACCACTTCATATTAAGACTTGGAAAGGGGTTATTTAAGTGAATTATTGTGGAAAATTCCTATACAAGTGAGGAAATTTGTTACAACACATCACAACACCCTTTGTAAGATTTTGCTAAGTATTTGTCGATTTGCAAGCATTCAAGGCCTAATGTGGATGTGTTGGCTACATTAAAATATTAGATCTAAGTAGAATAACACCAAAATCCAAGGGAAAAGACCCAAATGAGTGAAAAAATTCAAGGCTACACTTGATTGCAACACATTTAGCCCCCACTTTAGTGAGAGGATGAACTTACTTCAAACTCACACTAAAGTAGCAATGACATGCATATCGAGAGGGATCCAATGTATTCATACTAGTAAGATGAGAAAATTATAATCAAGAGGGATGATCAATCCCGTAAGATCAAGAACCCATGGAAAACCAAACATTTGTACAAAATATCATCTAAGGAATTGATGTGAAAGAGTGAAGAGAGAGGAGAAATTGGATCAAGCTTCAACCATTTGTCCAACTCGTTTTGGATCAAATCTAGGTTGTTTTTCTGAAAGGAAGTGTACTCACTCAGGGGTGACAAGACTTTTGGATGTCCATCGAGTGAGAAGGCCCAAAAGGTGAGAAACATACGGTTGTTATGTACCCACACACATGCAGGTGGCTATGGGGAAATTCGTGCTGCTGGTTGGGCTTCTCGCTTAACCATACCAAAGTTATACCTCCTAATAACTTTGATAAGGCACCACAAAAGACAAGGGTTTATGGTTCATGACACAAGCAAAGCTTTGTATGCTTGGAGCTCATGAACAAGTGTAGGATGACATGATAGGAATGCAAGTTATGTTATGCAAGGTGGCCATATATGCAAAATGCAAAATGAAACATGTAAAATGAAAAAGGGTAAAATTCAAAAGGAATGTTTGAAGGAGTCTTATGTAATTCATGTGAGGTATTTAACTTAGGTAAAATTGTGTCTAATGTCTCCAAGAGATGACCAATCAAATAATAGAAAAATCACAACTTAGGGGATGCAGTGTGTCACATCAGGCCATTAAGAGGAATGTAATATGCTAAGATACATCACTTTCATTAAGGACATTACACCCAATGCTATCCACAAAGCGAGAAATTCATCCTATGAAGTAATAAGGCTGCACTAAGAACCAAAAAAAAATGTAAAAATAAATAATGCCAATGTATGCCCCCACTTTAAAGGAATTGTAAAACACCGTACTATGAGAAATTACTTTAAAGTAGAAGAAAGAAAGATGCAAGAAGAAAGCAAGGACATGAGAGCCAATTTGGAAAGGCTTTTGCCAAGTTATATGTTTCCAAGTGAGGCTATGTTATGCAAAGCAATGAGGAAAACAAAGGGAAAAGGGGGTTGCCCCCAAAATGAAAAAACACCAAACACATAAGGGATCTATGGATTTGGGATCAGTATGTTAATTTCTAAAATGTTTTTTAGAAAGTGTGAAACTATCATTCCCCCAAATACATAGAACTGGAAGGACACAAAGAGAGTGAAAACAAATAAAAATAAGGAGTCATTTTGGGACATAGGATGTCTTGACACTTTGCATCGTCCCCAAATGGACAAAAAAAGAAAAAGAAAAATAGAAACGAAAAGAGCCTTTTGGGTCAAGATGAAAGAGACATTGTAGTCTCAATGCCTTGCATCATCCCAAAAAGGAAGGCAAAAGAAAATGAAAAGAGAAAGGGGCCTTTTGGGTCAACATGAAGGAGACATTATGGTCTCAATTCCTTGCATCATCCCCAAAAAGAAGGTGAAAGAAAAAGAAAAGGGAAAGGGGCCTTTTGGGTCAACATGAAGGAGACATTATAGTCTCAATGCCTTTCATCATCCCCAAAAGGAAGGAGAAAGAAAAGGAAAAGGGTAAGGTGCCTTTTTGGTCAACATTAATGAGATATTGTGGTATCAATCCCTTGCATCATCCCCAAAAGGAAGGTGAACAAAAAAGAAAAGGAAAAGAAAAAGTGAAGTCATGACATATAGAAGAATGAAGGTACAAATAGAAGAATGCCATAAAGAGAGAGAACATAAAAAAAAATAGTACGAGGGAAACACGTCACACACTAGAAAACATGCAAAAGAAAGATAAAAGACTAGTAAGGAAAATGTGCTTCAAGCCTCAAGCAAGTCATCCACCTCCCAATCTTGCTCAGTGAAACTTGGGTGGGTGAGTAGCTATAGGGACAACAATAATTGCAGAACTAGTGTCAAGGTCAATGCTCATCTGAGGAGAGTTATCATGTAGGATCATGGAAGAGGAAAATAATTTATTAAAAGTGTTATGCACCTCTTCATCTATTTTCTCAATCTCCTCATCATCATCATCTAGATTGTTGATAATACGAGAGTGAATGACAATATCAGTTGAAGCATGTAATATTGGTTGCGATGGGGGTATAGGATCAGGTTGTGGTAGCGGGGGAGGAAGGTCATCATGCACTGCTTCTGGTATATTTGGATTATTATTTTCAATATTTTCTTCATCACATGACTTGCGAGCAAGAGCATGACGGCGATGCCTACACTCCCTAGCTCATCTATTTATTTTTATTCTATTTTCAAGTTGCATCTAAGAAGGAGTGGGTTGATCCACCATAGGTTTCTTCTCATTCCTACGGGGGGGAATGGGAGGAACCATAGGTGGGTCAACCACTTTCTCCTTAACTTTATAAACTTGTTTGATGTGAGGAGGTAGGATGGAATTAATGTCATGATCTCTAGGCCTCTTTGCTGATGTTGAGGAGGTTTCAGGTGTTGTCTGGTTAGGCAGGTCTGATTCGGGTTGTAACACGGTTTCATAAAGGAAAGGATTTTTAGAAGTGGAGGGGTACATGTTGCGAAGAGATAATTCAAATATCTTCTTAGCTTTAAATTTTTGATAAGCAATGAAAAATAAATCTCTTTGGGGAGTAATGGGTTCCATGGGCTTAGGCTCAAAGGATTCTAAGGAAAATTTTCCTTTGGAAGAATAGGGATTGAAGGCACTATGGTTGATGGTGAATATTTCATTGTCAAAAGGAAACTTCAAATATTTTTGAAGAACTGAGTGGACCACTTTCATTGAGCGAAATCATGGGTGACCTAGTCGCAAAATAAATTGGTCCAATTGCGGGATGATAGAGAATGTAACATCCAATGTCTTGGGGCCTATTTGTAATGGAAGGGTGATCGATCCAATCGTAGGGAAAGAAAAACCATTATGTGTTTTGATCCATGCATTAGGTTTATCATAAACATCTTGCTAAATATCATGTAGTAAAAAAAATTCTTTTGTGATCAAATTCTCTCCACAAGCAGGATCTATGAGTATTCCATTAGTGGTCTTATCGTAGATTCGGTCAGCTATGTATAGAAGACCATCGGGAAGATTTACAAGTATGCCTTGAGGTGAAAAACTGATATCAAGATATTTTTTGGCTTCACCCTTACAAGGTATAACATGTATCACACCTACCATTTCATCCATAGTTTTGACATGGGTCACATTCGAAAGAAGATCAAAATATTCATCTTGTGTATCAACATTCATAACATCATTATGTGGAGTTTCACTAGCTTTGACAAATGAAATTTTATGTTTAGGCATAGGATTAGTGAAAAATTTTAAATTTTGGTTTGGGGTGCAACAAACTTATTTCCTTTATCATTAATTTCAGCAACATATATATAGCCCAAATCAATGAGGTCTTGAACAAGGTGCTTAAGACACTTACATTGTTTTGTGTGATGTCCATTCTGTCTATGAAAATAGCAATAAGCGTCAAGGAGTTATATGATGGAGGTAAAGGCTTATTAGGATCAAATGAATGGACAAAAATTAAGGTAATCATTTGTTCCTATAAGAGTTGGGTCATTGTATTATGGAGGGTATCGGGTAAAGGTGTGAAGTTTCATTTGGGATCTCCATAACATAATGGCATCATGGTCTTAACAACTGCTATTTGATTATTGACAGATGGAGGGGATTGTGAAGGAGGGTTAAATTTCAAAAATCCCTTTATTTGTCTTTTCAAATGGTTGAGATTTGGTTTGGTTGGTAGCGTCAAACTTCTCAATTTGACTAGAAGTGGATCGTGTATCATGACTTCTAGTTGAATTGTGATAATCACATAGCACTATACATAGATGCATAAAGGAAGGTAATTTCATCATGGTGAGTTTTTCTTGAAGGTATGTTTGCAAGTTTTAAGTAAACATCTTTTACAAATGTGTATGAGGGATCTGGACATCAATTTGAGATAAAAGTGACTGATAGCGTGAGATAAATCCTGTTATCTTTTCATCAATGTTTTTCTTACATCTTATCAAATCGGCCAAGGTATTTTTAGGAGTCATGTGTACTTGGAAATAGTTGGTAAAGGAATAAAAAATTTCACTAATGAACAAATTGAAATGTTCGATAAGGAGGAAAACCAATCCAAGGCAGTGTCTTTTAAGGTCTGGGGAAACATTTTAGCTAACAATTTATCATCAAGAGAAAAATCAGTACACAAAACAATGTAAGCATTGGTGTGGTTAGAAGGATCACCCTTCCCTCCATACTTCTCAAATCTAGGTATTTATATTCCTTGTGGCATCGAGGTTCACAAGATTTCTAAGGACAATGGATTGTTGTGAACATAGTATGTGGGTGAACCATTGTGGTTCTGGTTGACGGTAGATATTTGTTGTTGCATGGATGAAACGATGTGGAAAATCTGTGTGATGAGGGGATTAGTATAGGTGGTGTTAGGTGGAAGATAAATTGATAATGAGGTGAATATAGTAGTAGGGCAAGTGAATGGAATGGTAAAGGGTGGGATGGTGGAAGAGGATAAAGCATGTGATTCCACATAGGAGGTAGGAATACTATACTAGTAGGAATAATAAGGGAAGGAATCACATTGCTAACTTGTTGTATTGTAGTTGCGACATTAGGGGAAGGATAGGTAGGAAGAGAGGCTACCATTGGGGGAGGAGGAGTTTTAAGTTTTCCTTGGCTAACAATAGGGGTGGCTGGTTGAGAGATCCTAGATGTGGAAGATACATTTTTTTAATATATGTCAACTATTTTCTTCACAAAACTTAGGCCATCATCATTGTCAAGCATATGGTGAATATTTTCTATAGTGGGGATAGTAGTGGCATAAATCTTCTCAAAGCTCACTTCATGTTGAAGGTCTTCTAGGTCTACATGAATGCAAAATATCTTGTCATGTGGGAGGTTATTAGGTTTATTTTCAACATTCGTGTTTCCTAAATGGAGAGAGTTACTAAGGGTAGTTTTCAAGCCTAGTGTACTATTATCAATACTAGGAGTGAAAGTTCGAGATAACCCAAGATCTAAAACAACTATGTTGTCATGAGATTCCATGATTCTTGAACTTATTCTCACTTAAGTATCAACAATAGGACACCAAACATTGATGCAAAATTTCCTAAATACGGGGTGGATGTAAATGCAATGCAAAGGATACTAAAATTTTTATAACTTAAATTGTACAAAACAATACAGAAATGCAAAAATAAAAAACAAAAGTGCATAAAATGCTTTGAAAATTCTAGACATTACAGTGTAAATGGTGCAAGTGGACTAAGTCAACCAGTGTGGAAAATTAGTCCCAACATTGATATTTTTGACACTTTCCAAAATTCTTGACTAGTTTTTATGATTTTTATGCTTTTCTAATGCAAAAATAGAATGGAAATGCATTTTTTTTTGTACTTTTTCAATGAAAATTCAATGCAAAATGCAAGCTATCATAATTTTCACTAATTCAATTTTAACAACCCTAGAATGCAAACAATGCAAAACTCTAATGTAATGCAAGCATTTTCCTAGGATGAAAATGCAAAATCAGAAGTGAAAAAGAAGTGTTCTAAGGTCGGGTTCATGAAAATGAACCACCAAAAATATGCATTTAGGGAAAAAGGATTCCCCAATGGGATCCTGTTTTTTCACCTAGGAGGTTGGTTGAGAAATGACTCTCTTTCACGCTAATTATTCTTGGTGTTCATTCAATATTAGGGGTTTGGAATAGGTGTGAGGTGTGTGTCTAAGTGCTGCAAGGTAATGAAATAATCTACCTCTGAAATAAAAACTAATACAATGCAAATGTATTGAAAACCCTATGTAAAATGACCTAGAATGCATGCAAATTATAACAAAACTAGAAGAGGTAGAAGAGGTGCACCTGGAAACTAAAGGCTGATGAAGATGAGTTCTAGAATCTTCTATAATATGCTGAAAATACTGACTAGGACACTTAGACTAGGTTGGGTGACTTAGTCTTCCTCCTAGGAAACTTTTCTAGAATAGGTTTCTGGAAAATGGGTATCTAGAAACACAAAAACCATGATTCAGGCCTGGTATCAAGACTAATTCGCTAATGGTGGCAACTTAGTCCACCTGGAACTTTTGAGAGTTTCAAGGTTGGAATCTATAGATGCCCAATTGTTCTTCTGTTTCTTACACACACCCATGTCTGAATCTTTAGAAAGTGACCTACAAGTTGTCTTCAAGTTCTTTTTAGGGTTGGATGACTTGGGATGATGTGGATAAAATGATGACACCTTCTAGATCCTTACTCCTTGACTAATCTACATACAAACCAAGCCCTTGTTGAAGAAGTTTGAAGATGTGCAAGAACCAACTGCAATGGATGTTGCTTGAAGTGCTTAGTGCTTGAATGATTTCTTGAGAAGATTGATTGATTGAGTGCTTGTGAAGATGAGAGATGTTGTTGGGGGTTAAAATGAGGAGAAAAACCTTTATTTATACATGTGATCCCCTAATTCCCTAAAAATAACATATCACAGGCCGACCTTAGGGTTTTAGAGACAAAATCTCGCTAGAAATTTGATTTAATTTTGATTTTTATGTCAAATGGGACAAAGTTGCCTAATCCACTTGGACAAATTAAAGTGGTAGTCAAGAATTAAAAGGTAGTTAATATTGATTAATAATATTTTCTCCTAAAGCACACTTGAGCCAATAAGTGCATAAAGGGGCAATTTTGTCATAAGGAAGGGTTGATTTAGTGATGACAAGCCTAAGAAAGTGTGAGGGTTAATTAAAACACCTTACAACACTTTAGACTAAGGCTTGGAAAGGGGTTAGTTAAATAAATTATTCTGGAAAAGTCTTCAAAACGTGAAGAAATGTGTTACAATACTTCACAACACCCTTATAAGACTTTGTTAAGTTTTTGTTGATTTTCAAGCATTCAAGGCCTAATGTGGATGTGTTGGCCACATTACTTCATTAGATGTAAGTAGAATCAAACCAAAATCCAAGGGAAAAGGCCCAAATGAGTGAAAAGTGTCAAGGCTGCACTTTTTTGTGACACAATTGTGATGCTTACTAACACTCCATCTAAGCCTATGGTATCATGTTGTTCACCTCTATAATAACCTCTCTCTTTTTTTGTTATCTCATACTAGTTTTCTTATGGTGTGCAGTTTTCACTTGATGGAAATAGTGTCAAATGCAAATAGTGTAAAGATACAAAGTGGTGGAACTTTTATTTTGAAACTTGAGTGACCAAACGAACTATTCCAATACATCTAGGTGGAATTTTTTATTCTATTTATGGTCCTCTTTCACACCCAAACCTACCAAATCGTTTCAAACTACATTCAACCAGTAGAATCCCTTATGAGTCCAAAGTGGAAAATGGTTGCAATCTTCATCATGCTATCACTCAAACATTGTGATGCTTCAAAACTTCTTGTCAGAGCCTACAATATTGTGTTGAGCCCCTCTAAAATAATCTCTCTAGGTTTTCTCTATCTTGAAAGAATTTTCTAGTGGTGGTGACTTTTCTCTTGGGGAAAAAGATGTCAAATGCAAGTTATGCAAAGTTCCAAAGTGGTGCAACTTTGGTTTTGCAAATTGAGTGACAAAAAAATCTATTCCAACGCATTCAAGTGGGTATTTTTACTCTAGGAATCATCCTATTTCACACCCAAACACACAGAATCACTTCGAGCTACACTCAACCGACTTGATCCCCTTAAGGGTCCAAAGTGCAAAAGGGTGGAAATATTTGACGAGCTATTACTTAGAAATTGTGATTCTTACAAACTCTCTATCTAAGTCTATGGTATTTCATTGGGCCCCTCTATAATAACCTCTCTCAGTTTTTGTTATCTCAATTTTTTTTTCCTGTGGTGTCCAGTTTTCACTTGATGGAAAAAGTGTCAAATGCAAGTAGTGTAAAGATGCAAAGTGGTGCAACTTGAGTGATGAAATAAACTATTCCAATGCATCTAGGTGGGTATTTTTATGCTATATATGGTCCTCTTTCACACACAAACATGCTAAATCGCTTTGAGCTACATTCAACTCGTAAAATCCCTTGTAAGTCCAAAGTGAAAAATAGGTACAATCTTCATAATGTTGTTACTTAAACACCATGATGCTTATAAATTTATTGTTTGATCCTATGGGATCGTGTTTGGCCCCTCTACAATGGGTGCTGGCAAGAAGTTGAGTCCACTTTTTGGCCAAAAAGTGGAAGTGTTTTCCCCAATTTTTAGAGTTTGACACATTTGACCTTAAAATTTGAATCACTTAGAGATGAAATATTTGAACAAGTCACTCATCATAAAATGTAGTACTCAGAGTCTAGTTTCCAAATATGTAATTTATTTCAATACCCACATTGTACAAATTGAGTTTCAATAGGCTTTTGTAAAAACCACTCTTTAAAAGTCATTTTTTTTTACCATACCATGCATGTGTACAACATCCATATTTTGACTTAAATTATCATATTTTTCTACATTCTTTCAGGAAAAGACTTGTGACACACTGAAATTTGCCCTTGATATTTTTTTGTAATTTTATATTGAATTTTTTTTCTATTAATTTTTTATCAGGCATATTTCTCGTTTAGAAAAATCATCGTGTATGACATGCATAAGATGACCTAAATTTATCAATTTTTCCATTTTTTTTTTTAAATTGAAAAGAATTATCTAAAGTTTGCCCTTGTGCAATCTTTTCGTCAAAATGTTATGTTGATCAAAAGTTATTAAAATAGTAAAAAAACTGATATTTAAAGTTTATGGACCAATTTCATCAGAAATTAATTGAAAAATAGAAAAAATAATCCAATTGTAAAAAAAATTACATATTTGGAATCTACATTGTCTCATCTAAAATGGGTTTTAATTTCATCGAAAAATTCTACAAAAAAGGGCATCAGCCATATGCCCAAACTCTTTTTTTTTTGCGACATTGCTAGGACCTTCAACTTGCAAGTCAAACCAGGTCCAAAGCTTAGGTTCGGGTCCCCAAGCCTTTTCCCGAACCGATAAACAAAGCAAAAACCTGACGAAAAATTAAAATTTTAAAAAGCGGGATCCCGTTTCATAAAAAAATATATATTTTTTTAATTTAAGAAATGGGATCCCGTTTCAAAACGGGATCTCATATTTTAAAAAGAGGGATCCCGTTTTTTAAAATCATAAAAAAAATATTTTCTATGAATTTAAGAAATGGGATCCCGTTTCTTAAATTCATAAAAAAATTACTTTCTTATGAAACAGGATCCCGTTTATTAAAATCGAGATCCCGTTTATTAAAAACGGGATCTCTTTTTTTGCAAGCCGATTTCGCTTTTTTGCCTAATGCAAAAAATTCCACATTTTGTGGACTCATATTTGTGCTTCTACCCCAATAACCTCTCATTCTTTTCTAGTTTAGAGGTGTTTTCCTATGGTTGTGACTTTTTGCTTGGGGAGAAATTTATCAAATGCAAGCTAGGTAAAGTTGCAAGGTGGTGCAACTATCATTCTACAACCTGAGTGACCAAACAAACTATTCCAACATGTCTAGGTGTATAATTTTATGCTAGGAATGGTCCTCTTTCACACCCAAACACACCGAATTGCTCTGAGCTACGTTCAACCAGCTTGATCCCTTAAGGATCCAAAGTGTAAAAGGGTAGCAATCTTTAAGGGGCTATTACTCAAAAATTGTGATGCTTAAAAAATCTTTGTTTGAGCCTACAAGATCACGTTGGGCCCCTTTACAATAACCTCTCTTTGTTTTTGTTATTTTGGAGTCGGGTATGTGCAGGATCATCATGGAAAAATAGGCCCTTAAGAATAGAATTTGTAGAAAATTGAATGTAGTTTCTAAATTACAAGGTTTATTTACAAAAACCTAAAAGCTATTTGGTGAAAATTTGAAATTTCAATATAGTAGTACTTAAATTTTAGGGAAAAAATAAGAAGTAGGTGTCTGTCTGACCACCCTAACCACATTAAAATGATAATATTTTTTTATAATATTTTTGATATAATTAGAAGACAAATGTCCCAATGTGATGCATATTTTTTTGTAATTTTTTTCCTAGTAAATAATTAATTATAATTTTTTTATGATAAATTTTAAAAAATATAAAGACCCGTATGTTTGACCACCTTAACTTGGTCAAAAATTCATGAAATTCAATTTTTTTCTTTTTTAATCTTATAGTATGTGAAGCATAGAATGTGACGCTTGTTTTGGATTCAAAAAATATGATATCATTTGAAAGCTATAGATGTTTTTCAATCAGCCTAAAAATCAAGACTTTAGTTGTAAATCCATAGAAAATGAATAATAATTATTTAATAAATTCAAAGTAAAGCTTAATTTATATTGGTGGAAAGTTGGGAATCTCTTTTAAAAACCCTTTTCGTTTCATCAATTTTGGGTAAAAAAAATGTCATCAACCACATACCCATCATATTGCCACTTTTTGGCCTATCATGATCCTGCACATACCTAGTCATCTTCTTGTAGTGTCAAGTTTTCACTTGTTAGAAAAAGTGTCAAATGCAAGTAGTGTAAAGTTGCAAAGTGGTGCAACTTTTTTTCTGTAACACATGTGACCAAACGAAATGTTCCAACACATTCCGATATGTACATTTATTCTAGGCATCGTCCTCTTTCACACCCAAACATGTTGAATCGCTCTGAGCTATGCTCAATCGGTTTGATCCCTTGTGATGGCTTGCAAAAAAATCAAAAAGAGAAACATTCACATGATAGTTGAGAAGTTCGCATTTTCCACACAAAAAGCATTTGATCATCCTCAATTCTAGCAAGTGCAAGAAGTTTTTTAATTATCCTCCTTTCCCTTACAATAATATAAAAGCAAATATAAATGTGTACAATGGTGGAACTTGGAAACATTTTATTTTTCCTCAATTAACAACTTTTTTTGTGAAGCATTTTTTCATTTTCATTTGAAATGATTTTCTATGATTGAAAATTGGAGTCTAAGAGAAACAAGTGATGCTCTCATGTACATTTATTATTTGGTGTGATAAATAAAGTTTTCACCCTTGAGTCCATTTCTTATTAACATATTATAAATTATAAATCTTCTCCCATGTTTATTTATTATACAAGAAATAATATTGCGAAAATTTGACATATACATCTTTCAACGTGTTTATATGGTGATGGATCAAGAACATAATAATTAATTTTTTACTGTGAAGATTATGCTGTGAATTATTTTTAAGATTATTCAATATAAATGTTTTTATGATGTCGAGAAGTTAACTAGTCATCATCTACTATGAATATTATGTTTTGCAAGTATTGTGAAGGTTATGTATCCTTTTCTTAATTGAGTTGTTTCAATCAAAATATTAAATATACTAGAATCTTTTTTATGAAGCATCTCATCGAATACCAATCGAAAACATGTTTTTTTATTCTAGATAAAGAATTTGATGGAACTCTTTGGCTTAAATTGAGTTGAGATATGTAAGAATAGGGGAGCATTAAGAAATACATTCCTCAAGGATCTTAAATAAACCTTCTATCCCATTTCAAATTTGGGTGGATTATTGCTTTCAAAGTATTGGGAATGCTTTGCCTATTTTCTAGTTGGTAGTTGCCATTATAGAAGGTTCATCTTTTGATATATATTATACTCATTCTTAATCAATTATCAAGTTAATAATTAGTGCATTTATTTATAGTTGATCTTTTTTCTCAATTTGTGCAATTTTGTAATTTGTAACTCTACTAGTATTCCTAGAAATATTGAAGTTGTTTAGCATCAACTAATAAATTTGTTTAACATCAATCAATAAATATTCAAGAAAAAGCAAGAAGGACAACAATGACCAATGCTAGGGCTAACGAATTAATAAGTATACACATGAATAAGTCAAGCATACATGTGAATAAGGGAAACACAAGTACTCAAAAACATGCAAGCCTTAAAATATACACATGAATACATAGTATACAAAAATTAATACAAAGTATATGCATGAATACAAGGTATACACATGAAAAAACATAAGTCGCAAAGTATACATTGGAATACACGTAAGCCACAAATTATACACGTAAGTTGTAAATTATACACTTGAATGTACATAACTCATATCTATTGAACCATGGATTTATAATGCAAATATGGACAGCATCGGTAAAAAATATTTATATTAACTAAATATCCATATAGGCATGCATCAATATATGTCGATATAAGTATAAAATATAGACAATTTATATCCATATAGGCTTAGGATAATTTTATATAGGCATACATTGTCAAATATATCCAATACAAAATATATACAAAAATTCCATATAGGCATACAACAAAGGGCTCTAGAATCAAAAGTCATTGCTCTACATACCTTGGAAATAAGTTCTTGCCCTTTACTTGGTGACCAGGTGACAATATGTCTATCACTCATTTGTTTTGGGGCCGAGGAGTGCTCCTGGTGCTCCTCCTAGGGTTTAGTTCTTGGTGAAGCTTTATTTATTACAATAAGAAGTAAAGACATTAATATATAGAAATTACATTATAAAATATGATATATTTAACAAAATAATCACTTATCACCATTTGACAATCACTCTCCTTGAGGTAAATATTCAAATGCCCATGCTGAGGTTTGTTGAAGCCTTGTACAAATCATCTAAAGAAAAATTAAACTATGAATAAATAATGGTTTCATTTTTCACTAACTAACAACTACAACAACGAATGTAAATTGAAATTTATTAATCTGCATCATACCTCCATGAGGGGCATCGAGGAGTCTATAGTAGATGGAATACCAATCTTCAATGCCTTATGAAAATTTGGAGGTGTGTTTGCTTCAAAAAAACTAAAAATAAAACAACCAATTATTCAATCACAAAAACTACAATTGTGATGCACGTCATGGCTTATAATGAATGAGATAATGAACAAAATTTTGAGTACTTATTAAACTATATATTTATGACTATAATTCTTATTATTTTCCCTATCCATAGCTTGTTTGAAAGTACTTGCTTCTAGGCTTTTATCCATAGTAGCAAGGCGGTGAACTGTTTGATAAAATTCATTGGTATATATGTGCATTAACTATGGTAACATAGAGAACGTAGTGAACTATTTGAAAAAAATGCCTCAAATAAATGGGGTCTCATGGTGATGGATATCCATTACAAACAAATGTGTCACGGCATTCCATCACCATGAGACCGCATTTCTTCAAGGCATTTTTTCAAACTACTCAATACCCTGACTATGAAATTGCTTACTATTATGATTTCATAATTTTTTTCCAAGCATCCATAGTTTGTTGGAAGCACCTATTTTAGGATTTTAGCCATAGAAGCAAGGAAGTGATTAGTTTGATAAAATTATTTGGTAGACATGTATGCAAAAAGTGGTAGCATAAAAAAGGTGGTGACCTGTTTGAAAAAATTCCTCGAAGAAATGTGGTCTCATGGTGATGGAATGGAATTCCATCACCATGAGACAACATTTCTTCAAGGCATTTTTTCAAACTACTCGATTCCTTTTCTTTTCTATTTCTTATTTTTATGCTTTGATAGATTTTTTCCAAGCATCCATAGTTTGTTAGAAAGCACATTTTATAGGATTTTAGCCATAGCAGCAAGGAAGTTCAAGTAGTTTGATAAAATGATTTAGTAGACATTTATGGAAAATGTCGTAGCATAGAAAAGGTAGTGAGATATTTTAAAAAATACCTCAAATAAATGTGGTCTCATGGTGATGGAATGTAATTCCATCACCATGTGACCATATTTCTTCGAGGAATATTTTCAAACTACTCACTACATTGTCTATGTTATTTCTTACTATTATGCTTTGATAGATTTTTTCCAAGCATCTGTAGTTTGTTGGAAAACACCTAATTTAGACTTTTAGCCATAGCAGTAAGGAAGTGAGTAGATTGATTAAATTCTTTGGTAGATGTGTATGGAAAATATGGTAGGATACAAAAAGTGGTGAGCTATTTGAAAAAATGCCTCAAGGAAATCGGGTTGACATTCCATCACCATGAGACCACATTTCTTTGAGGCATTTTTCCAAACTACTCACTTCCTTTTATATTGTATTTCTTACTATTATTCTTTGATAGATTTTTTCCATGAACCCATAGTTTATTGTAAAGAACCTTGTTTTAGGATTTTAGCCATAGCAGCAAGGAAGTGAACTATTTGATAAAATGATTTTGTAGATATGTATGGAAAATGTGGCAGCATAGAAAATGTAGTGAGCTATTAGAAAAAAAAGCCTCAAAGAAATTAGGTCTCATCCAATGATGGAAATCACCATGAGACCACATTTCTTTGAGGCATTTTTTCAAACAACTCATTGCCTTGTCTATGCTATTTCTTACTATTATTCTTTCATATATTTCTTCCAAGCATCCATAGTATAGAGAAAGGAGTGAACTATTTGAAAAGATGCCTCAATAAAAAGTGGTCTCATGGAATGCCATGACAAGCAAATGCAATTGGAAGTCGATCCTAGTTATTACTTTTTCTATTTGAAGTAATTGCATCACTTCTTATGTTGACTTTCTAAAAATGGCTATATTGTAACTTTGAAATTTTATCATCTATCAACATCTAGTTATTAGTTATGGAATGTGAAGTAATTATTTTACTTTAAAAGATGTACAATGCAATGTAATCAATGATGTGAATATAAGCTACACAAATATGTTAATTAAAATTCATTAGATAAACTCTTCATTCTATTACCTACGTTAAGGTTTGTCCAAATCCACTCGCACTCGAAGGTGTTCCCATGAAACCTCGCTCTGGAATATTAGTCTATTGAACATCCAAAATTAGATATTAGAATACAATTCATATAGCAATGCGATTAACATGTAATAAATTTATAATATTTTACTAGTTACATACCTCAACGGTAGATGCAATGGAGTAATTAGCAAGTGCAACACCGGTGTATCCAGTATCAACACTTTGACCCTAAAATTTTATTATAATCATAAAAATAAATTAGTTAATCTTACATTTAAAAAATTAAATTTAATAAATTTAATTTAATGAACATGCTAACATTTACTTGAGTATCGATGCCATAAGCCTAATTCAAAATGCCAACTACCCTCACCATCTTTGTAGTTGTAGATATATCCTATATAGTAGCCTCCTTAGTGTCGGTGGGGTCATATGTACAAGTCACCTCACAAACCTGACATGAATGGGGTGGAAGCTTAACACTCGAAGACTCCTATCAATGGTGTTATACTATAGGATTGGCATGTTGAATGTCACTCTGGGTCAAAAAGGTGATAGCCTGCAAATTTTCTACATCGACACTCTCCTTTGTGATGTAAGGGATAATGATGTTCTCATGATTCGGCCTAGCGAGAGCTCATCTCGTTTTCCGCCTAGGATCCAATTGTGCACTAGGTCTATCTTGATCCAACCACCCACCTCTCCCTTGGAAGTCCCTCATATTAAAATAATTCAAGATTTCATTCAAGAAGAACTCACAATATACTTTCATCAAGAAATATTGTGGGACTTCACAGTTGTTGCATGATGGGTAATCAAAAACCATTTACCACCTATCCCAAAAATGGTTCCTAATCCCTTGGTGACACCAATGTATAGAAATCCTCTTTGCATTGAGGCCAAGATTTTGATTTGTGTGTGGGTCAGTGAATAATGGGCAAAAGTCTATTTTTTTAATTTTTTCATCTTTTACATCTTTATATGATAATTTATCTTGGTAGAAATTACTAGATGCTTGCCTCCCATCTTGTCAACCACTTAAATTTTTGTTGATTGCATCTACATATTTTAACAATTCTTTAAGAGAATTTGCAAGTGTTCTTCTCTCCATGGTTGAACTTGTTGGATCGTTCAACCTTGTGATTAACTCCTCAATTTGTTTTTTATTGTTTTCAATTTCACTCATTAGATTTTTTTGAGTGCTAGGAGGATGTTTAGAGATTGGTGGAGGAGATTGTTAAATTGGTTGTTCAACTTGAGGATTTTGTTGACATTGTTGTTGCTCTACTTGTTGAGGATTTTTTTGATGTTGTTGTTGCTCTTCTTGTTGAGGATTATCAGGAGTGTGTTGAATAGGGATTCTAGGATCATTATCATCTCCTACAAATTCAACAAATGAATATCAAGAAAAACCTAAAACTAAAAAATTCATAACAAAAAATAAACAAGCCTTACCTCTTTCACCACCCCATCAATGTGTCAGAATCCTAGTAATGAAATAGCAACAATTTGATGAAAAAATTACAAGATTCACTCCTCCTAGAACGTGAGTGCACAAAAGAAGGGATTTTAAATGTGGGCAAAAAAAAAATAGTGACAAAGAAAATGAGCTCAATTTCCTTTTTTTCTTTTCTTTTAATTGGTCATAATGCAAGTGCGGTATTCTGTGTTTGTGTTATAATGCAAGCACATAATAGCCTCAATATGGTTGAGCCTTAGGCTCGACACACTAAGCGATAACGTGAGCACATTATAACATGCTCATGTTATATCATGCTCACGTTATGACCTATCTGAATTTTTTTAATATTTGGCCAAAAAAAGGCCCTCCATCTTTTTACACCTCCCTCCCATTTGGCCCCTTTTTAGTGTTTTAAATGGGAAATATGGGTTTCAAGTTCAAATTTCATGGATGTTATTCTATTGGATCTAATAAACGAGATATTAGATGGATTTTCTATATAAACAAGGTCTAAAATCATTATTTCACATAAGCCTTCATGATATCAAGTCAAGCACTCAAGAGTTAACATTCCAAGACTTCAAAAGAGCATCAAGAGAGTTTACAATATCACTTCTAAGATTCAAGATTAAGAATTGTTCAACACTTATTTCAAGATCTAGATCTCAATCCTTCATAGCCACTTCATGTTAGATTTTTCATTTACAAGACATCATTCAAGGTACCATTTCTCATGTTTCATTTCCTTATTTCATTGTCTCATCACTTCGTTTAATTACTTCAAAGGGGTTTGACCAAGGCAAACCCCCATTTACCAAAAAATCAACAAGTTTTTATCTATCTACATGTGTGATTGCATATTTAGGTGTCTTGGAGCTTGAATATCACTTGAAGATTAGGTTACAAGCTTAGATAAATTTGTTAGAGTTGTCCCCTCATTTGCAAGGTTGCTATCTTCAAAAAAAGTTGCCTACAAGTTTGAAATCAGGGTTTCAAATCCGGAAATGAAGTGTGGTAGAAAGAGAAGATATTGGAGACTTGATTAAAATATTAAATCTCCAAAAATTCCTAGTGGGATTGGCATGCCACTTGTGGCATGAGTCCCATTATAGTGATTTTCCATATTTTAGTGGCTTCAGATTAGACATTGCAAGATTCTTTTTTTGGCCCAGAAACCCTAGTCTGGGGCCGATACGCCTAGACTGGCCTATGAGTCCTAGTCAGCATCAAAATTAATTTTTTCAACATTTCCAATCCTCATTTAGGCCTCTTCAAGTTTCTAAGTGCATGTCTTTGGTTTTATAGATTTTTGATCTGATTTATATGCATTTTTAGGTCATTCTTTCAAGTTTCATACATCACTAGGTTTGAACATTAGATCTTGTATTTCATTAATCTTTTCAAGCCATAGCTTGTTGGTGAACCCATCTTTAGATTATAATCAGATTGTAGGGCAACCCTTCTAGTAGATCTCTTACCTCTATTCCACTCTTGGGTTGAGATCTCTAGGACATCATTGAATGTGGAGTATAAAAACTTTGTTGTCCTACGTCGTAAACCCTTGCAATAACTATTTCCTATCTTACAGTCATCCTTATTCAAAACTTCGATTTTAATCTTATATATATATATATATCCATATCAAGTGTATCTTTAATTAGGTCAGCCTAACATGCAAAATTAAACATGTCATCCTCAAAGAATTTTATCCACACTTCACACCTTAATTTAAAATTTAATTTACATCTAGATATGTCAGGATTGTCTACTTTAGTGTGCGTTTGACATAGGGTCATCCTCTCACTAAAGTGTGGGATAATGAAGTGTAGAAAAATGTAACCTTTTACATTTTCTCACTTATTTGGGCCCTCCTAATTTAAAATTGGATTTAATATTGCCTTAATTTAGTGTTGTTAAATGTACCTTATTACATTTACACACTTATTTGGACCCTTTTAATTAATTTTTCTTATTTATGCCTTAATTGGTCCTTTAATTCATTTTCCAAGCCTATTTAGTTACATTTTTTGAAGGGGAGACCTGACATTTATTAATGCCTGAAGATAACACTTCACAATGAGCAATGTATTTCCTAGGTTTTTTTAATTGAGACCCATTCACTCATGTGCGAATGGGTCCTCCCTACACCTTAGGACCTAAATTTAAATTATATTTTTGCAGTGTTTTTATTTTTTCAAATCCATAATTCAATTTCAACTTGTGATATTTGAATTTTGGGAAATTAAGGATACATGGGTGCTAGCAAGAAGTTGAGTCCACTTTTTGGCCAAAAGTAGAAGTGTTTTCCCTGATTTTCAGAGTTTGACACATTTGACCTTAAAATTTGAAGCACTTAGAGATGAAATCTTCAAACAAGTCACTAATCATAAAATGTAGTACTCGGAGTCTAGTTTCCAAATATGTAATTTATTTCAATACCCAGATTGTACAAATTGAGTTTCAATAGGCTTTTGTAGAAAACCACTATTTAAAAGTTCTTTTTTTACCATACCATGCACGTGTACGACATCCATATTTTTACTTAAGTTATCATACTTTTCTAAATCCTTTTGGGAATAGACTTGTGACTCACTAAAGCTTGTCTTGGATATTTGTTTGTAATTTTTTGTTGATTTTTTATCAGGCATATTTGTCATTTAGAAAAATTGTTGTGTACGACATGCATAAGATGACATAAAGTTATCATTTTTTGCAAAAAAAAAAATAAATTGAAAAGAATTGTGTGAATTTTTCCCTTGTGCAATCCGTTCATCAAAATGTTATGTTAATCAAAAGTTATTAATAAAAACACTGATATTTATAGTTTATGGACCAATTTCATCAAAAATTAATTGAAAAATAGAAAAAATAATTCAATTGTAAAAAAATTACATATTTGAAATCTGCATTATCTCATCTAAAATGGGTTTTAATATCGTCAAAAAATTCTGCATATAAAGTCGCCAGCCATATGTCCAAACTCGATTTTTTTCCCTATCATTGTTAGAACCTTCAACTTGCAGGTCAAACTAGGTTGAAGGCCTAGGTTTAGAATCCCAATGCTTTTCCTGAACCAAAATCTGAGGCAAAAACCTGACCACAAGGCAAAAAAAAATCAAATTATAAAAAAGGGATCCCGATTCCCGTATTTAAAAAAAAAGGGATCGCATTTTAAAATCGGGATCCTTTTTCCAATTATTCAATTTAGTGACCATTGGCAGGGGAACAAAATCCTATTTAATATATCACCTTAAAAAAAAAAAAAAAGGTCTTACAAAACGGGATACCGATTTTTACAAATCAGATCCCGTTCTTTACAAACCGGGATCTTGTTTCCTCTTCGCGGGTTTGGGACCCTCTAGCAAACGGGATCCCATATGTGATATAGGCTCGGGATCCTGAACCAAAACAGGATCCCAATTTTTAAAAATCAGGATCCCATTCTTAAAAATCGAGATCCCATTTTTGCTTAGCCAATTTCGTTTTTCGGCTAAGGCAAAAATTTCCACATTTTGTGGACCCAAATTTGTGCATTTACCCACATACCTATAAATACAAGGTTATTTCACTATGTTTCACCTAGCAATTTGAAGTGAACAAAAATATAGAAAAATTATACAAGAAAAGGCATTCAAAGGTAGAAATATCATATTTTTATTGCAACATTCAAGATCCATTCATCATATCAAAGTCTTCTTACATCATGCATAATTTTGGAGATAACATTGTGATGTGGATTTCATGATCAAGTCAAGCATTCAAAGTATCATTTTAAGCAAGATTCAAGTGTCAAGTTCCACATTTGATTCAACCATCTCTTGCAACTTGTCGACTTCCTAAGATCTCCATTATCAATCTTTCAATCAAGCATTTTTTGAGTGGTAACATAGCTTTGTCCATTCTTCATTTCCTCTTTCATGTTTCATTTCAATTCAAGGTCTGATTACCAAAATGGGCTTTGACCTAGGTAAACCCCTATTCACCAAAAAAAAAACATTTTTCTCTCTTAAATTTGTGTGTGTAGATGTAGGTTGAAGGAATCTTCAAGAACTTGTAAAGTGCAAGATTTATAAAGTTGTCAAAATTGCAAAAGTTGTCAAAATTATTGTCATCTCACGAAAACTAAGATCCTGAAGCTCCATTTTTGACATTTTGATTGTGAATATTTGGAAAATTGGAAGATTCAAATCTATATCAGAGGCTCCTAAAGGCTACAAAAGAACCCTAATAGTGGACCCATTCACCCTTAGGTGAATGAATCCCAAATTTGCTTTGAAAAAGCACATTTGGTAATTGGTAAACATCATTTTGCCCCTTTCTAATCTGTAATTTAATTTATGATTCTTCTTATTTTGAGTTTAATATTATTGTTTTAAGTTTAATTTGGCGTAATTGGGTTGATTTTCTATTTTTAATCTTTCTCCCAAAAGTCTTTGGCAAACTTAACCCGCGTCCTTCAAGCATAAAGAAATCTAAAGATTCCCACTTTGACTTGATTCGCTCAAGGGTTGATAATCAATTCATTGTGTGGATCTCATTTCCTAATGAAATAGTGAGAAATAGGGTCCTTATCAACCTTGAATCATATTTTTCTTTATTTCAATGTTTATGAATATAAGAGCGAGAATACCAAAATTACATTCCTCATCCTTAAGAAGTTAAGTGTTCAACTTAAACATGCTAGATTTCCTTATTTTATCGGCTTTTGGGCTATTTTTAATCATGATTTTGACCTCTATTGGATAATGGCCAGACATAGTTTTTGGCTCAACCCTTACACAATTGGAGTTTTTTGTTGTTGTTCAAAACAATACAATTCATCATTAGCATGAAATCTATCCAGCCTTCAATTTATTTTGTTAGTTCCCCTTTGATAGTTACACTAGGTGAACCAAATGCTTTTTCTCTTGTTTTGTCCTTCCAACGGGTCAAAGAGCTTGAGGGTTTTTCATTTTGAACTAGTAAAAGAGCTCATTACCTTTCTATGAGTACCTTAATCTCCCTTCTTGTCTTCCTTATTCTCAATATAAACAAAACCTCACTTCAAAAAAATAAACACATTATTTATCAATATAAAAGTTATAATAATTTATAATATATTTCATCAAAAATGACTCATCAATAAATAAAAATTGTCATGAATATATATATTTCATATTACAAAAATAAAACATATTATATAATGTGATTTACTAAATTTTAAAAATTCTAAATTCTAAGCCTTGTTTGCACGTAAATCAAATCTTATGTTTGAGAAAAATTAAAATTTGAACTACATAAAAATTATGTAAGTCTTGATGTGTAAGATCACTTCAAGCATTTCTCTTACGAAATTAAATTAAAGCATTATCGTATGACACATTCTAAGATTACCGTAATCTCCATACTAATTATTTATACTCAAGCAAAGTCAAAAGTTATATCTTATTTCAAGTAAAGAACAGGATGATTTGAAATAAAGAAAAAGTTGTTCCAAATAAAGAAAAAGTTATTCCAAATAAAGAAAATGTGAGATTCGAAGTGAGTTGTGGACGTATTCTAAATTTCAAATATTTACTAAATGCGGTAACACAGACAACCCCGATAGACATTGTCCATTCTTTCTAGCCATTACACATTCTATACTGTAGAACCGTATGTCGTATTATTCAAGGAAATTATAAAGAAGCGTGCTGGTTAGTGTTGCAGGGAGTAACAGCAGATATTTGCCATGGCTAATGAGCGTCAACAACTCAGCGGGAGGATCGATCACGAGGCGTACAATGTTGCACTAAGCCCTGGAACAAAAATTGGGAGTTCCCAACTTAAAGCAGCTCTCAAGAGTATTACACCCGGAGGGGAAAATAGTCTTCTCCATTTTGCTGCTAGTGTAGGAAATCTTGAATTCATTCAATACCTCCTACAACTCAATGTTGAACTTCCGAACGATACCGATCCTCTTCTTGTGAATGCTACCAATACCGAAAAGAATACTGCGCTGCACTTGGCTGCTCAGGGAGGTTTCTCCGATGTAGTGAAGGCTCTACTCCAACAACAAGAATCTGGTGTGGACGTCCGCAACAAGCTTAATGAAACGGCTCTGTTCTAAGCCTACGAAAGCGGTAATTTAGCCACAGCAAAGGCACTATTTGACAAATGTCCGTCGAGCCTACTCGAAAGTACGGTGGACAAGAGAGCCTGTTTAACTGTTGCAGTAAAAAGAGGAGATTCAGGTCATTGTCTTTAAAATTTAGGCTTTTTTAACCTAATCATTTATAATAGTACCTGTAGTTATAAAATATTTGGTTAACTGCTACGGTGGGACTTCGCATCTCCTAATTTAATGGTTCAAGTTGTAACAACAATCTAGCAAGCCAGTAATTCAAACCTTATTATCAAACTTTTCACCAAATAGATATTATTCTAGGTTCACATTTTTCTTCACTTAAAATGAATCGAGCGTGCTTGTCTATCATGTTTGAGGTGTTTATGTTTTTCAAGTTGTTTTTAGTTTATTACTTCAGCTTTGGTTTCATTACAGTTGACAGCCTATCTAAACTGCTTTATTTGTGTGCTGTTTTAGTTTTTAGTTTTTGGGGAATTAGAGCTGTTTCAGGTTGTTATTTTAGTTGAGGTCTGTATCGCTTCACTAAAGGTAAACTAGGCATTCTTTTACCCTTAGCTCTTCTTGAAGAACATCTTGTCTAACTTAAGGCAATGATTATGGATGCTTCTTTTGCAGAACTGGTGGATCATATACTAATTCAGCAAGATGCAAAGCAGTTAATCCAAAAAAAGGCCGAACTTGGCAACACAGCTCTGCAAATAGCTGTTGAAAGAAACTACGTGGATATAATAGTGAAGTTGATAAAATTTGAGCCCGAACTGTGTTATTGGGTTAATCACAGTCAAGAAACTCCGCTTTGTGTGGCAGCAAAATTGGGGAATCTGGAAGCAGTAAAAGAGCTGATAAAGTCCTGTCCAGATGCTGTTGAAATAGGGAATAGTTTTGGGATGAACGTGCTACACATAGCTGCCCAAGTTAGCCAAGTGCGAATTGTTGATTACTTGAGAGAAACGATAGGCTTATCATGCTTGGTCAACAAGGGACTTGACAAACCTCTAGAGGAAGAGACCCTGAGGAAACACAGATCCGGGTGAAAAGACGGATCCTTTTCCATCCATAAGTGGAGGAGATTCACCACTGCATATTGCGGCTAAGAAAAAAAACTTGAATGTACGTTTCTTTCTATACGAACCTTTGATTGTCACTAAAGTTTGTTTCTTTGAATCAGCTATACGTTTTGGGTTTGTGTAGATTCCTAACCTGATCCCGTGTATCAACAAAGTCAATTAATCAAAGTATTTATACGTGAAATAGGAACGTAAAATCATCACAGAAACAACTTGCGTTGGTGAAATATTTAAGCATAGCTATTTCCAATGGATAGTTTACGTCGAAGGCGTATCCAATGTAAAGAAGAGCAAGCTAATTTTTTAAATCAACGGTTCTTGGGAGATGATTACAGTGATCCCGATCGTTTATTTTTCTGTTGGCCTTCTTTTTCGTCGAGCAGTTGAAACGTTCGTCACGCCTGAAAATAATATCTGTTTCGCATGTATTTTTTTGTTGAAAATATTGCAAACTGTCACATACTGTCAAGTCTCCGAAGTAAATCGGCTCGCAGTCACCTCACCAAATCTTGTGTCAAGATATTTTCCAGATCGTCTTTTCGTTTACTGTGAATAGATTGAAGTAGCAGCTGTAAGCAGATTGCTTTTGGTTAGCCTCGTTTTTTAAAATTTCTGCTGTATGATGGTTTCCTAAGTTTTTCCTGCAAATTATACCCATTATTTTCATCGGCATGGTTGACAGCAGACACATTCTGTGCAGAATCTTGAGGTTAGTTACTTGCCATGGTTTCAATGACTTGTTTTTTTTTTTTTTAATTTGCAGGCGGCCAGATCTATTTTTGTTGTTTTTTATTTAAAATTTTACACTTTTATTGCTCACGTTGATAGCGAACAGATTGAAGCAACAGCTGTAGAAAGAATGGTTTTGGTTCGCGTCATTCAAGAAAATGATTATGGTGTGATAGGGTTTTTAAAAAATTTCTTGCAAACTCTCTCCTTTTTTTCTCATCTGCATCATCGACAGCGTGACACAATTTGTGCGAAGTCTTCGGGTAAGTCGCTTGCCATGGTTTAGTGAGTTATTTTTTGGAATCTGTGAATCGGATTTCGTTTACAATGGATAGATTGAAGCAGCAGCTGTAGGGAGCTTGATTTAGTTCGTTTCATTTAAAACAAATCTACTGTGGTATGGTTTCGTTAAATTTTCCTGCGCTGATCCTCTGCAAGCAATCGTTGTCCAGCAGCTTCATTTTCCATCTTTGTCCTTCGCAAATCTCAAAAACCCTTCAACCTGTTGTAATTGCCTCTGCCCTCTGAATGCTCTGCTTTTACGCTTCCATTTTTTTTTGCAGGTACTGATGTTGTTGCTCCCTGCTTGTGCAAAATGGGGGCTTTGGAACAGGGTATGGACATCCATCAAAGCACAAAAGATAGAGGAATTTTGTCAGATGTTACTCATCAACGCTGAATTGTATTACTGAGTTAGGCTTAACATATCTCTGTTGTTTATTACAGGGTGCCCTTCCAACGCAAGGGAAGATTTCGTGTATGGTCATTCCTACTTCAATCTGGTGCTCAACACGAACGTTGGGGGAGCAGGGGACGTCCATGTGGTGTTAATAAAGAGCTCTAAGACTGGGCGGTAAGCAATGTCGCGCAGGTGGGGCCAAAACTGGTAGAGAAACACATTCCTGGACGAACAGAGCTTGTCCTTCAAGGTCACCACCAGCGACGGAAATACTGTCACTTCCTACAACGTGGCTACAGGTGGCTGGCATTTTGGTCACACTTTTAGCAGAGCTCAAATACGGTAGCTTCTCCCAATTTGTAACCGTACCTAATATGTTGTTAGCGATGACATTAGGGCTAAGATTCAATTTTTAGTATGTCCCTCGGTCCCAACCTTGGGATCCCAACCCCCAATGCCAATGTAGAAATCCCACCCTCACCTCCACCTCCACCTCCACCTCCACTTATCTATATAATAGAGGGAGGGGACAGGCTAGATCCATATCGATAATGGGGTAGGGGTGCGCGCCTACACGTCTTGTCCATTTGGTCGGGCATTGCCAGATCTATATTACTATATCATATTAGTTCTCAATCGAGCATGTTATCGCATGATTGTTCTTCGCCAGGGGATCTTTATTTCAGTATTTTCATCTTCTGAATGTATTGTCGGGATGTCGCGGTGGCTACTAATGGTGCTTGATTTTTGGGTATAAATCTGGTTAATGAGCGTTACATGGTAGAGGAGGTTTGTTGCCACCCGCACTAACCAACACCCTTTCCAATGATGTAAAAGTGTGTTGTATGTAGTCCACTGTCCACTCATTAGATTCAAGAAAATATTTGCATGCATTCTGTAAATCTTATCTCTATGTCTGAATTTGCTTGTTTTACAAATTCAAAATATGTTCACTTTTCGTTCAAATTTGTTTCATTTAAGGGAATGGGTGGAGACAAGTAAGTCGATACATAGTTGAAGAAATGTTGGACTGTTATAAAATCACTGCCTCATTTTCTAATTTTAGAGGATGGAGTTGGGTAGAAACTAAGTGGATAGTGTTGGGTTCATATTTCAATTCTAATGACCACAGAGGGCATTTGATTGATTACTTTTGAAAAAAGAGGAATTTGGTTGCATAAAATGATTTTGACATGGGATTTGGCTACTTAGTCTAAGAGATTAGACTAGATTGAAACAAAATAATTTGAGGGGGATTGAAACAAAATAATTTGAGGGGCCATTTGTATAGGCAGGTTGAACTTCGCCTATGCTTATAGTTGAATATTGTTATCTCCCAGAAGAAATGTTTGCAAAAGTGATTTGGTGCTTGGAATTGAAAATGAAACTAAAGAAGTGAATTGGTAGAAAATGAGCTATAATGGGTTCACTTTGATTTGATGTCTATACACCATTTGGAAACTTGCTGGAAAATGATTGATTTTCTTTAGGTTAAGCCTCTAGATAGATCCATTCAATGGCTTTGAGACAATGAAAAAAAAAGGGTAATAATGCGTTAGGACCAGGACGAGACCAGGACGAGACCGAGATGATAAGGTGAGTCAATGATGCAATAATGGAAAGGGAGTCAAAACTCTAATTATCTTAAATGTGAAACATGATCTTGCTTGAAATAGAGCAGAAACCTACTAACCTATTTTTATTTCAATATATTTAAAAAGTTAGTAAACAAAATTTGTCCCTATTTCTTCACTCTAAAATAATAGACCATAACCAATAACATCCTTTTGTTTCTCTAACCTTCAAAAAAATTGATCATGTCAAAAATAATGAGTCAGTTGTTTTCCATTATGTCCCTATTATCAAATTGCTTTGTACCAAAGGCTAAGGCTGAAAATTTCATACCATTGCACCCCAAAACCATCAATGCCAAGAAGGTAAACAGTAGTACATTTCCAACAATTGAATCCCTTGTTCCATGAAAAAGAGATATGACTGTGAAAAGACTCATTGCCTATATCAACCACTCTATTTGATGAATATTTTAATACTTAAAAATAATTGTTACTCAACTTTCAAATATTTAATATAGGGACAATATTAAATTTAAGATTCGATAGGGGATATAGACGTGAATGATATGTGGTATTGCAGTTCAAATGATTGCTCTGGGTTTTATCGTGTATCAAAGTGGTTGGGATAGAGAGGTAAATCCTAAATCTCATTATATTTGTTTTCTGCACATTTCATGTGATTGTCAAATTGTTAGTGAATGTTTTTAGGGGTAAGTTATGTTTTTAATTTATTGTTGTTCAATACTAATTGCAGGTTGCCCAAGCCATAGATTGAGTCAATAGATAACTAAGGCGACAGATGCATCATTATAGTTTAATTCAACTAAGTTGTGTCCGCATCTCCAAACATGTTTTTGATCAGTTGCCATGGCTTGTTATACTACTGGTAATCCAAAGAGACCTCAAGGGAAAGCATATTTATGGGAGATTTAAAAAATATATGTATATGTACAATGATCTTGATTTAAGTTAGCTCTTAATTCCACCAGCTAGGTTTTTGTCAACAATCATTTGGCATGAACTTCAATTTCTCCTACCTACAAACCATAACACTGACTCCTTTGTCAATTAAAATTACTATGATAGGATTGCCTACTCAAATAAGCCATTTAAGACATAAAATTATTTTTCAACTTTTGCGGAAAAAACAGATTTGAAATTAGTAAGAAACAAAAACAACTTAATCCATGAAAATAGAAAAAAAAATGAGAAACAAATGACCAAACCAAGAAATGAAAAATAAACTTCAAAAAATGAATGCATCTTAAAAGCAAAAAAATTAGTAACGCCTAAGCATAAATTTGTTTACTGCTTTTGATGCTTGTGGCCGGATGCGGTCTGCCACACTAAATACTCCTACAAATTTTGTATCTACTCTTAGATATGTTACTACAGGGCCTTCCATATTCCATGTGAAAAGTTGTAATAGGAAAATAAATTACTATTCAATTTTACCACTTACCTCATGTACACCACAAATTGTCAAAATTTTCCCTAATAGACCCTCCATAACTCTTTGTTGTACCCATTCAACACAAAAGTGTGATTTCTAGTTTAATTTTTAGATGGTAAAGTCATTGCTTCGTTTAGTGGGGATAAACAGGTTTGTTGTAAACAAGGCAGGCTTAACGACCTTCGACATTGTGAGAGAAAACACAGAGTATCACGAATTTGACAGAATAATTGCAGTGTTGTCTAATTACCCTTCCAAGCGCAAGCCTTTCCTGTACTGCACTCCAAAGGTGAGCGTAGAGAAACACGAGGTTTCGATAAATATGGTTAACGAAGCATTTGACGCTAAGTGCAACACATAATTAATGGTGGCAGTCCTGTTAGCAATGATGTCATTTATGGTAGCTCTCACTATTCTAGGGAGTTTTGTGACGGACGCTGAGAAAGGAAAAGAAGACATTCTAGGATCGCTGATTCTACTTGGATTGGCCTCCTTTAAGCTGTTTCTCATCTTCAATTGCATGGAATTATTTTTGTCGCTCTTCGTAGTGCTGATGTGGCAAATGAGTACACCTATTACCATAGAAGATAAGGTATTGTTCCTCTGTGTCACCAACCTGTTGGTTTGCGCTAGCTCTGCCTTTATGGCCTATGGTTTCATGGCCACGGTGTATGCCATGCTTGACTGCAAGGATCACAAGCTGGGTTGGATCGTTCTTGGGTCGTGCTTGTTCATTTGCTGCTGTGGTAATTTCACTTTCTTCTACATGGCTACAACGTTTTCCGTAAAGAAGGCCAGATTCAACTACCTCAGTGGTCTACTTCCTTATCTTACTGACAGAGTGGGAGAGTACATGTGGATGAAACTATAAAGATGGGGGCCTTTGGATTTGTTACGCTTGTGGAAAACCAAGTGGCTTGCCATCTTTTACTGCAATTGGCATAAGGAAGAAATGGAAATAAGTCAGGATGATAAAACATACTCGGGAACTAATAAGGTCTGAAAAAGTTTATTTTTACTGTCAAGTTCCCCACGCTAAAACTTCCCGACTTTGTGCCGAAAGCAAAAGTATGAGTGGTTCAACTTCTTATTAGTTCCTGTCGTTTACTATCTCATTTGGTTCAGCGTTTTATTAGTTCTTGCCATCGGTGGAAAAAAAAATTCAAATAGTTGTTTGGTCAATGAAACTGTGTTGTTTAAAATATTTTTATCTTTTTCTTACAATTGAGATTTAAGGACATACTTTTTGTGTTTGAAAATTATGGTTTATCTTTTTTTCTATTGGTTGGAGTAGGTCTATTTCTCATGTTTATTTAAGTAAATTAGGAAAATAGGGCGACATTATATATTGTGGTAAATATTTAATCAGCGGATGCAAATTGTGTGAGTTTTGGCGACGAGCGGGTGGGTACTAAAACAATGAATGCATGTTTAATACATTAAATGCAAATTTTGCGAAATGTGTTGGATAGTTGGTGGGTACACAAATAGTGAATGTATAGTTAATTTATGAAATCTCAGGCAAGTGCTAAGTTTTATTTGTGCTGATTCTTTTTTGTTTATTGTTTGTTGAGAAGCTTGTGTGTTTTTAGTTTTGGGTTTCTGTCCTTTTTTTATTATATTTTGTGCAATGCTTGAATGATGAAGGAGTTATAGGAACGATGTACTACTGGTGAGTTGCTCATTTGTTTGTTTGTGATATTTGATAACTAGAAGTATTGCTCGCTATTATAGGGAAAGCTAAATGGTTTGAACAAGGTCTTGTCAACTGTGGAGGTATTGAATGCATTAGCTATGTGTTCATTGCTTGAGTGGCCACTAGTCTATCCTCAAAGCTTGCAAAAATTTATCATGTTGGTTTATTTTTTTGAAAATTTTATCATGTGCTTTTGTGTTTCATATTTATGAACAACATATTATATGTCATGGATTGTGCTCATTTGTCTATTTTGTCTGTGTAACAAGAACCATTGGTTGCAATTGGACTAGTGGCAAAGATCTATACGATTGCAAATATACTTGGTTGTTGAACAAAGAACTGAAAGGTCAGATTCTTGTATCATTCTTCCCCTTTGTTTGCAATGAATTTTAAGTCTTCCAATGTGCCTAAAAGTTATGCCTTGGGAGAGTTGTGAACAATAAAGGAGAAGTCTGGTTCAAGAATCTGACTTATTGAATAGACAAATGAACATAGTAAATGACATGCCATGTAATTCATAAACATGAAACTATTTTTTGCCTAAAAGTGAGTTACTATTGCACTCATTGATTTTTTTTTTTCAAATAGTTGCTTGGCCAATCAAATTGTATTGTTTAAAACATTTTTTTCTTTTTTCTATTGTTGGGATTTAAGGACATATTTTTGGTGTTTGAAAATTATGTTTCATCTCTTTTTCTATTGGTTGGAGTAGGTTAATTATTCATTATCATTTAAGTAAATTAGCAAAATAGGGGGACATATATTTTGGAAAATGTTTAGTCAGTGGATGCAAATTATGGGAGCTTTGGTGGCGAGATGATGGGTACTGAAGCAGTGAATGCATGTTTAATCCATGAAATGCAATTTGTGTGAGATTTTCTGGAGAACTAGTGGGTACACAAGAAGTGAATGCATAGTTAATTCATGAAATCTCAGGCGAGTATTGGGTTTTATTTGTGCTTATTCTCATTTGTTTATTGTTTGTTGAAAAGCTTGTGTGTTTTTAGCTCTAGGTTCCACTCTTCGAGGTTATTTATTCTAGGAGCAATGCACCACTGGTGAGCGAGTCGTCTGTTTGTTTATGATACTTGATCGTTAAAAGTATTTCTTGTTGCTATGAGGGCCAAGGGGACAAATGGGTACAATAGATGACATATGCTATGTAACCTATAAACTTGGAATAGTTAAATCCAAGGAGTAGGTGACTACTGCAACAAATGGGAATTGTCATAGGAGCAAGTGAATGCTTTGAGCAAGATCTTGTTGACTGTGGAGGCATTCAATACAATAACTATGTATTAATTGCTTGAGTGGTCACTAGCCTATCAACAAAGCTCACAAAATTTGTATTTAAATTCTAAGTGTTTACAAAACTTTATCACATTGGTCTATTTTTTCTTCCAAATTTTACCATGTGCCCCTAGTATTGATCTACTTGTAAGAAAACTAGAAAAATAGAAGAACATGATTTTTTTTTGCAAATATCTGTAATGCATTGTAAAGCAGTGAATGCATAGTTAATACATTAAGTACTATGTCAATACTAGCACAATTGTTGGATTTTCCTTTGATATGGTCAACTAGTGAGACAAATTAAATAATCTAAATATATGTAATTTTGTTTCTAGAGTGAGTTTTTTTTGAGCAATTTTCCCCGTAAAACAATTTTTTTTAAGCCTAAGGTTAGAATGCTAAATATGTGTAAATGGAAAGGCTTGTGTATGCTTGGACATTCTGCATACCTGGTGCATGTGGACTAATTACATGGATGGTAATAATGGTAGATTTTTTATATGTAGACATGTGATAATGTTCACTTGAAACAAATTTGTGCCTTGGTTGATGCATTTGGACTATGATCTGCAAATTCTATGAAGAGCATTTTGTAAGTCAATTGTTATGGTCGAGTAAACTTTGTACTCTGCAAGTGCTTCTAATTTAAGAAAGGGGAAGAGGACTGTATCAATTCAACTGTATTCATTCTACAAAGTCACTTAAGTGGTTGCCCTTGTCCTAATATTAGTACTTTTGTCCTGTTGTGACTAGAAGTATTGTTTGTTGTTATAAGGCCTAATTTTACAAATGTATATAATAGATAGCATATGTTATGTAACAAAGCTACATGGAATAGTTGAATCCAAAGTCACTTAAGTGGCTTCCCTTGTCCTCATATCAGTACTTATGTCCTGTTGTGACTAGAAGTATTGTTTGTTGTTATAAGGCCTAATTGTACACATGTATATAATAGATAGCATATGTTATGTAACAAAGCTACATGGAATAGTTGAATCCAAAGTCACTTAAGTGGCTTCCCTTGTCCTCATATCAGTACTTATGTCCTGTTGTGACTAGAAGTATTGTTTGTTGTTATAAGGCCTAATTGTACACATGTATATAATAGATAGCATATGTTATGTAACAAAGCTACATGGAATAGTTGAATCCAAAGTCACTTAAGTGGCTTCCCTTGTCCTCATATCAGTACTTATGTCCTGTTGTGACTAGAAGTATTGTTTGTTGTTATAAGGCCTAATTGTACACATGTATATAATAGATAGCATATGTTATGTAACCAAGTTACATGGAATAGTTGAATCCAAGGAGTAGGTTACTATTGCAATGATTTCATTTGCAATTCAGAGATAATAAAAAAATTATCTATTTTTCTATTGGTTGGAGTAGGTCTATTATTCATTTTTGTTAAATTAAATTAGGAAAATAGGAGAACATTATATATTTTGAAAATATTTCATCAATTAGATGTAAATTGTGTCAGCTTTGGTGGTAGGTATTGAAACATTCAATACATGTTTAATGCATTAAATGGTGTGACTGGTGGGTAAAAAACAATAGTCTATTGAATGAAAATTGTGCAAGATTTGTAGGTGGGCTTGTTGGTGTCTAAGTTGTGAATGTATAGCTAATGCATCATGGAATTCTAGGGAAGTGATCGATTTTATTTGTGCTAATTTTCATTTTTTTTATTGTCTGTTGAAAAACTTGTGTGTTCTTCGCTCTAGATTCCCCTCTTCTATGTTTTCTAAGTTTGTGAGGCCTTTGAAGGCTGGAGGATCTAAAGAGTTTTGTTTGATAAATTTTCCCAATTGCTTAAGTTTTTGTGGCTAAATTAGTAAGCGTTAGCATTCACTTTGTAACAAAACATAGGAAATGCATTAAACATTTTTAACAAAGGAATGACATCGAAAAGTGCCTTAAGAAACATGATCTTCCAATGTGTCTAAGAATTATGTATTGGAAGAGTTGTGAAAAATAAAGGAGAAATATGGTTCAAGATTCTGACTTTCCAAATAGAGAGATGAGTATAGTGAATGAAATGCCATGAGATTCATAAACATGAAACTATTTTTTTCCCAAAAGCATGTTACTTTTGCAATAAAAAATATGCATAATTACAATCATGGGATATGCAATTCATTGGTTAAATATTTATTAAAATTTATAATGTCTTCCTAGTCTTCTAATTTTCTTAAACGAAAATCAATAATAGACCTAGTGCATTAATCATGCATGTTAGAGTAAAGGTCTTAATTATGTTGATTAAGTTACCTTTATTCCCTTCTTATGATTTCACGTTAGTTTGCATAAAGTGACATTTAATAATTATATTAATTATTAAATGTTTTCCTATTATGTGATCTTCAGGGTTTCTAAAGTTGTATTTTCTCAACTCTTAAATTGTATCAGAGCTTTAGACCTATTGCTTCCTGTTCTTGTTTTGAAGATTTTTGGAGCTTCAAGGGTTTGGGGTTTGTTTTTTGGATCCAAGGCATACCTGAAATTTTGAAGCATTTTCAGCTCAAATGGACTTTGCCATTGCATCTGCAGCAGTCCAAAACCCCTAAATTGACTATTCATTTGTCCATTTTGGACAAAGTCGAATTTTAGGGCAAAATTTTTTTATAGTTCGGTCGTTCGACCGTCCGTCTGCCTGGTAAAAAAAATCCGTTTTTTTCGTCAACTTTTTTAAAAAAAAAATTATTGTCATTGTATTTCGAGCGAAATTTTTTTTGTAAAAGTTTGATTTTTATGAGAAAAAAATTTTAAAAAAAAATAATTTTTTTTGCAGTTTAGAGGCTTGCAGGCCTGGTACAGTGTACCTGCAGGACCTGCGACCGTAGGCCTGTAGGCCCTGTGGTACACTGGTCAGTGCACTATTGACCACAAGCGGCTTTAATGCCGACCGATGGTCGACAATACTATCGATGGCGGTACATTACGAGTCGCTGGCGGCAGCCCTCAAAAATTCTTTTTTTTATTAATTTATTTTTTTTATAAAAAAATAATTTTTTTCAAAATAAGCCAAATTGTGCATTTGCAGCGATGGCTATTTGGCCGTCAAATTTAACCCAACCTTTTTGCTACAACAGCCATATGACCGTCAAATTTAACCCAGCGTCGGTTTTTTCTCTCTTTGGACCTGTTTTCTTCCAGAGGTCGTAACTTGGGCATACGATATTGTTTTTTGGCAAACAAGATATCATCGAAAAGCTGGTTTTCTCATCTTTCCAGTGGTGTGGGTCTCATCACTTTTTTTTTTTTTTGGTGCATTCTATAGTCAGTTGAAGACAAAGGGGCTATTTTTCAGTCCCAAGCTCATAACTTTTGATCAGTTTCTTCGTTTTTTGCAATCTCAGGGATGTTAGAACCGTATTTCAGAGCTCTTCAATTTCATCCATGCAATTTTTCCAAATTTCACTCCATGTATATTTTATTTAGTTATTTTTGTTTTCACACTCTGGTGGATTACTTGGACATATTTTCTCTTGGAAACTTTCTGTTTGCATGGGATGCTTTGATTTCAGTTGTTCTTCATGTATTTCTAGCTTTGTCCTTTTTGGACATTTTGAGCATCATTTGTAAGCTATCTTTTATGTAAACGCACTGAGATAAAGTTTCAAACTATTGTACATGCATCTTTTGGAGATTTTGCACGTAAGGTTGTGCCATATTTTGTACTCACACTGTTATTATAAAGTGCCATGAGGGGTTGTGTAGTTTGCCTTTGTTTCTCCATTACATCTTTGTCCAGTAAGTGTCCCTCCACGATGATAGTGAATCCATACCATGGGGGGTTGTGTAGTTTTCCTTTTTTTTTCCATCACATCCTTGTCCGGTGAGTGTCCCTCCATGACAACAATGGATCCATATGATTCTAGCCTCATGCATGTGTGCTTTGTTTTGCACACCACTTTTTCAGTTACAGGTGCTAGGTGCTAGCAAGAAGTTGAGTCCACTTTTTGGCCAAAAAGTGGAAGTGTTTTCTTTGATTTTTAGATTTTGACACATTCGACCTTAAAATTTGAAGCACTTAGATATGAAATCTTCAAACAAGTCACTAATCATAAAATGTAGTACTTAGAGTCTAGTTTCCAAATATATAATTTATTTCAATACCCACATTGTACAAATTGAGTTTCAATAGGCTTTTGTAAAAACCACTATTAAAAAGTCATATTTTTTTAACCATAACATGCACATGTATGACATCGATATTTTGACTTAAATTATCATATTTTTCTAAATCTTTTTGGGAAAATACTTGTGACTCACTGAAGCGTGCCCTAGATAATTTTTTGTAATTTTTTATTGAATTTTTTTTTTTGTTAATTTTTTATCAGGCATATTTGATGTTTAGAAAAATCGTCGTGTACGACATGCATAAGATGACCTAAAGTTATCATTTTTTGCATTTTTTTTTTAAAATTGAAAAGAATTTTCTGAAGTTTTCCCTTGTGAAATCCATTCGTCAAAATGTTATGTTGATCAAAAGTTATTAAAATAGTAAAAAACATAGATATTTAAAGTTTATGGACCAATTTCATAATATATTAATTGAAAAATAGAAAAATTAATTCAACTATAAAAAAAATTACTAATTTGAAATATGCATTGTCTCATCTAAAATGGGTTTTAATTTTGTTAAAAAATTCTGCAAAAAAAGTCGTCAACCATATGTCCAAACTCGATTTTTTTCCCTAAAATTGTTAGAACCTTCAAGTTGTAGGTCAAACCAGCTTGAAGGCCTAGGTTCAGACTCCCAACGCTTTTGCCAAACCAAAATCCAAAGCAAACACCTGACCACAAGGCTAAAAAAATTTCAAATTAGAAAAAACAAGATCCCAATTCGTAATTGGGATCCCGTATTTAAAGATACGGGATCCCGTTTAAAACTCGAGATCCCGTTTACTACAATCAAATCTGGTGAGCATTGACAGCAGAACGGGATCCCGATTTGTAATCGAGATCCTGTATTTAAAGATATGGGATCCCGTTTCAAACTCAGGATACAAGATCTCATTTCATTATATTAAATCCGGTGACTGTTGCCAACGGAATGGGATCCCGTTTAGAAACAGGATCCTGTTCTGCTGTCAACGGTCACCGGATTTAATATAAAGATACGGGATCCCATTTCTCTGTCAACTATGTTTTTTTAAATACTGTCAATTTTTATTGTGAAGTCTGTAATTTCACATGTACAACCGAGAACAGTAAAATTGCTCTATTTTTTTCATTGAGCATTTTTTTTACAGGTGGTGACTTGCGTTTTTGATAATTTTTTTCAAAGGAGGCATGAAGAAATTAGTTTTAAAGTAGAATTGTGCTAGCTTTCATCTTGTTTTGAGGAACACAAGAGGAAATATTTAGTCCTTTTAGGTCTTCAACTTCTAATTTGAATCATATTTTTTAAAGAATTTCACTATTTACATTCATTTGGGCTTGAGAATTTTATAATCATGGGAAATAAATTTCGTAATAAAAGGAGGAAGACATTGACTCTTGAAGAAATTGAAGCAAACAAAGAAAAGGAGAGATAGAGACAAAGAGAAAGAAGAATGATAATTAAATCAATGAATGATGGGGGAGCATCCAATTCCACAACTATTGAAGATGCAAACATAGAGGAGACCATGGTTGTAGATGAAGTGAATTTGCAAGAAGTCAATTTGGAGAAGAATATGATTATACAATCAAGTCCTACTATGTCTTCAAATCCCTCTTTCAATGCTATGGATAATGTTTCAATATGCACAAATCTAGGTACGTCTTCAAATCCACATGTTAGTGATTTAGTAAATTCATATGTAGAAATTTTACGAGATGTTGGACTTAACGATGTTGACATTGATAATATTCATAGAAATGAAACTTTTATAGAATTTGTTGAAAATGATAGTGAGAATGATCCTTTTGTTGAAAATGAGATTGAGAATAATCCTGTTATTGAAAATGAAAACAAAAACCGTTTTGTTGATGTAAATGAAAAAAGAAAACCGTTTTGTTGATGTAAATGAAAAAAGAAAACCGTTTTGTTGATGAAAATGAAGAAGAAAATGTAAATCATTTTGAAGTTGAAAATGAAAATGAAATTGAAGATGAAAATGAAGATGAAGATGAAAATCTAGAATGTGATGTTGAATTTAATGAAAATACTTTTTTTTTAAATTGAAAGTGGTGTTTTTGATAATCTTCCTGGTCAAATTTCTTGGAGGTAGATAAGAACACATGCAAATAAAATATACAATGAATTCTTTTATCGTAAAAAACTTAAAATTCAATGTCAACTAATGATGCAATTGATGAGAATGCAAAAAATGAGGAAAATAATGAAAGGTTAGGCTTTTTTGTTAAACTAAAAAGAAAAGATCAATCATTGAAACATGCTATGTGTACTATTGCAAGTGCCATTCAATCAATTGGAAATAATAGTCGATCTAAAGATAAAAATGCAACAAGAAGAGTTATAACAACTACTATAGTTAATAAAGTAACTTTGAATAAAAGAATGGTAAGAAATATTAGTGATGTTTTAAAAATACATCCTAAAACATTGCTAAGAGTCGAAAAAAGAAGAATAATTATAGAAAATGATCCTATCAACCAATGTTGGATTTTCCATGTTTGACTCTCGAGGTCTGATATGAAATTGAATGTTGAAATTAAATCTTTGATTGAAAAATATTGGCATGAAAATACTAGGGTTTCATCTAATGCTAGAGATGTTTTAAAATTAAGGGTGGGGTCCAAAGTTCACGATCCTCACCCAAAACACTTATTAGATACAACACAAGCTGAATTTTATAGAAAATTTTGTGGTGATTTAGTGTTACCCGGTAATATTAAAATAAGTCAAAGGTCTTTTGAAAAATGTAAACCGTGGTATGTAAGAATTAATAAGCAAAAAATATCTTGTTGTTGTAACATGCATGTTCAATTTCATTATTTTTATGATGTTTTTCAATATATACATCGTACCTTGCATACTAATGTGATTATACAGGAATGCGGTATTAATATGCCACCTGAAGAAATAAGGGAATTTATTTCAAGTTTGTTTTGTGAAAGATCTAATGGTAAATTGTTTTATTTAAGTTCTTATATTTCTAGACAATGCATTGATTGTGGAAACCTTTCATTCTTAGGAATTTGTATGCATGAAAGTGTTGATAATGATTTTGGACAACAATTAGTAGAAGTTAAAAGATTTAAGAATTTTCACTATTCTTTAAAAGAGGAAAAATAGGAAAGCATTGTGATTTAGTTATAGAAAAAGTTAGTGTGCATGCATTCATAAGTGAATTTAAGAATAAGATAGTACAAAAATATATCATTCACTCTCAACATGCTCAATGGCTTGATGGCCAATTTTTTGCATGTAGAAACACATTTCCAATTGGTACTATACTTTCAGTGGTTGATTTTGCAAAAAATTATACTCTAGCTCCGCAAGAGGAAATTTAATCACAGTATTATAATTCAGTGCAAGTAGCTATGTTTGTCCATATTGTTTATAGACATTTAAATAATAGAACTGAGGATGATAGAAAAGTTTTGAGGGAGTATCATTTTATTTGAGGGACAACTGATTACACTCATCAGAGTTTGATCAATATTGTTTCAGTATATTTTACAAAAATTTAAGAGAAAGAGGAATCCATATGAAAGAACACCTCATATGGTCAGATAATTGTACGGGGCAGTTCAAAAATGCTTGAATGTTCCATTGGTTAAGTAGGATTCACAAAAAACTTAATGTCCAACATATATGGAGTTTTTTTGAAGTTGGGCATGGTAAAGGAGAACATGATGGAGCTGGTGCGTGTGTCAAAAGAATTCTTGCTAGAGAACAATTAAAATTTGAAGATGCAGTAAAATTTAAAGATGCACATGGGATTGTCGATTGGTGTAATACAATATTATCTACACCTGGTTTGAGTGAGTACTCTAGATTTCATCGATTCTTTTGGTTGGTTGAAGAAGATAACATTGTACCTAGAGTTGACTGTGAGACAATTAGTGGATCTACTAAATGGCATTCATTTCGGAGTTCGATAGTGAGCACATGGACTATCTAGACAAGGGAGCTTGCATGTTTTTGCCAGTTTTGCATCTCAGGAGATTGGGAAGCATGTGAAAATACAGAATGGGTTGAAAAGTGGGAACAAAGATCGTTGAAACCTTCACAAGCACATGATCAATATGAAAGAACTATTGAAGAAAATGATCAAGTGTTTGCATCTGAAGACTATGACCGTGTTTCAGATCTTGTACAAGAAGGTAATTTAAGTCAATTCATTTCATTTAATTTTGCTTTATTAAGTTATTTTGTAATACTAATTTTTTTATATTGATATGCGCAATTTATTAAATCAATTTTTGTTTGCAGGGCATGTGTATGCTATTGTTGCACCTGAGGGGAATGAAGAGCAAACAGAATATTGGTTGGATTGTTGTGTGGGGAGTAAACATAAGTTAATATCACCTCGAGAATATGATGATGGCTATCATTATCCAACAGGTACCATGATCCCCTTAAGACATCCCCTTAATCAAATTTTGATAATAATTTTTTTGATCCCCTTAAGAAATATTTGAGAACTTATATGATGATTATTTTCATATTTTCCAATAGGATTGGTTGTGGTTGTTGGCACTTGGCTACGAAAATACCTAGCAAGGAAGAATGGTCTACCTGCATTCGAATATTATGAACCGCATAAAAAAAATTATACATTATTCACATTTGGTGGTGGCAACAAATATAAAACTAGATCAGTATCGCGGAAGACCTGCAAATAAAGTGTTATGGACAATCTCTATGGAAGAGCGTGAGACAATCATAGATGCATTGCAAAAAAGAGAGGTTGCAGATGGTACAATGGAATAAGTAAATACAAGTAAATATAGTTTAAGTTTTATATTGTCTTTTTAAATAGAGGTAATTATTAGTAAAAATATATTTAAATACATGTTTTGATTACATATTAATATTTCTTGTACATTAATATTTTAAATTGATTTATTATCCTTTTTTTATATCCTTAAGCCTTCATTGCATTGATCTCATACTTTGAAACAAAAAGGAGAGGATGCATGGATTCAACCTACACACGTGTGGAATACTTTTAAATGCAGGTACTTGAGTTGTGTACATATAGTTAGTTTTATATAAATTAAATTATGTATGTTTTGATGATTTCATTGATATTTCTTGTACCTTTTTGATATTAGGTGGTGTGAAGACCTAGTACATTCTGGGCATGAGTTTGAGATGTTCTTGAGATGGCATATCCAAATTTTGTAACATTGTTTTGAGATGACATAAATGTACATATATGTCCTTGTATGTCTTCAAATCACTAAATTTCATGCATACATGATTGTTAAATCAATTATATCTTTAAGATGTTGTATTATGACCCCTTAAGACATTCCCTTAAGACATTGTATTGTGACCCCTTAAGACATTGTATTATGACCCCTTAAGGCATCCCCTTGAGACATTGTATTATGAAACCTTAATACATTCTATTATGAACCCTTAAGACATCCCCTTAAGACATTCTATTATGAACCCTTAAGACATCCTTCAAAGGTGTTCTATTATAAACCCTTAAGACATCCCCTAAAGACGTCGTAAATTATGGTTTATTGACTAATTATTGATTGATGTGAATTGAATAAGTTCATTGACTAACTATAGATAATTATTGAATGTAAATATCATGTATGAGATCACTAAATTTGTAAACTATAAATATTAAAATGTCCTATTAATTTCAACTTTAATTTCATATTTATATTTAATTTCACATTAATGTCCTATATTAATATCTTGACTATGAACATAAAATGCATAAATGTATATGTGTAAATTAAAATTTCAAACAATAATAAAGTCCATAATTTATGTAAATATATTAAGTGCATAAAAAAAGTCCATCATAGTGCAACCCATGAACTAAAGTCCAACTACGTACTCAAGAACCATGAATTATAAAGTCCAATAGAGTACATGACAAACGAAAAATATATAGTCCACAAAATAAACAAATATAACCCACAAAATCATGTTTCTAGGTCATGTATTGTCTCTATAATCAAGAGACCTCTTCGTGCCATGCAGACTATGCAGATGACCTGAAACACTTTGTACAAGAGAAAGATGAAATCATATGTAAGACAATGAAAAAAAATTTAATGACAATTTAATTTATAATTCATCATATTAAAATTAAATTACCGTCATATCTGGGTTTGGATGCTTTACTGCACCTAAAGCAACCTCTACATTCTCTTAATCAATCTACACAAACAAAACAAAAAAAGTTGAGATTAGATGCACAAGTCTACAATTAAAAATGATTTAATTGAAATTAATTTATAATTTATCATATTTAAATTGTACCATATCCATAAATTGTGCACCCTCTTCTGCAAGACATGTTTGTACATTCTCAACTACTAGATGTGTCACATGCTATAAAAGAAAAAAAATTAAAACATGTATTAGCTCAAATTATATTAATATTCAATTTGAAATTTGAAATTATTTAGTTATATATTCATAATATATAATTTATAATTGAATTTAAATATAACTAGCACTTGCACCCCAATAAGGTGCAATACTTACGCTGATAGGCTAAGCCCACATTATTTATAGCCATGAAAAGTAGTGATCTATCTCACCTATCCCTCTCTATCTCTCCCTCACTCTCTCCCCCCTTCTCTCTGCCTCTTGCTCTCTCCTTCACTCTCTATTTCTCTGTATATCGCATATCCCTTTCTACCTATCCCTCCTTCCATCCCACCTATTTCTCTCTCTCTCTCTCCTTCCCTCTCTACTTCTCTCCCTCTCTCACTTATTCCTCTCTAACTATCTCTCCTTCCCCCTCTAATTCTCTATAACTCCCCTATCCCTCTCTACCTCTCCCTCCCTCCCTCCCTCTCTCTCTCACTTTCCTTCTCTACTTCTTTCCATCCCACCTCTCTCTACCTCCCTATCTCTATCTCACTTATCCCTCTCTACCTCTCTTCGTCCCTTCACCCTCATCTCTACCTCCCTCCGTCCCTTTACCCTCATCTCTCTCTCTTTATCTATCCTTTCCTCTCTACTTATTTACCCTCCTCTCTCTTTCTCCATCTCACCTATCCCTCTCTACCTATCCCACCCTCCATCCCCCCTCCTATCTCCCTCTTGCTCTCTCCTTCCCTCTCTATTTCTCTATATCACATATCCCTCTCTACCTGTCTCTCCCTCCATCCCACCTATTTCTCTCTCACTCTCTCCTTCCCTCTCTACTTCTTTCCCTCTCTCTCCTTCCCCCTCTAATTCTCTATATCTCCCCTATCCCTCTCTAGCTCTCCCTCCCTCCCTCTCTTTCTCACTCTCTTTGGCTCTATATTTCCTTCTCTACTTCTTTCTATCCCACCTCTCTCTCCCTCCCTATCTCTATCTCACTTATCCCTCTCTACCTCCCTCTGTCCCTTTACCCTCCTCTCTCTCTCTCTTTCTCTATCCTTCCCTCTCTACTTCTTTTCCCTCCTCTCACTCTCTTTCTCTAGCCTTCCCTCTCTACTTCTTTACCCTCCTCTCCAATTCATTCCAAAAACAACACTTCCTATACAACTTTAGTTTTTCACTTTTCTATTTGTTTATTGTTTGGATTTTATAACACATAACAAATTTTATTTTTATTAAAAATTTATTATATTATTTTATTTTTGTTTGGATTTTATAACAGAGGAAAAAAATTATTTTTATTAAAAATTTATTATATTATTTTACTTATTTTATTTAAAGAATATTTTTTATTTTATTTATTATATACATTATTTTATTTTTATTTTTATTTAAAGAATCTTTTTTATTTTATTTATTATATAAATTATTTTATTTTATTTTATTTATTATATAAATTGTTATTTATTTTATTTATTACATAAATTATTATTTATTTTATTATATAAATTATATAATTTATTATTTATTTTATTATATAGATTAATATATAAATTATTTTATTTATTATATAAATTATTGTTTATTTTATTTATTACGTAAATTATTTTTTATTTTATTTTATATATATATTATTTTATTTCAAGAATCTCTTTTACAGCTGGTTTCTGTTTGACGTACTTTGATGCTTCGTGTTCCATGATGTTCTTTTGAAAAGTAGTTTTTTTTTGGAGTGTCGTGGATTTAAAATTTAAAAATTTAAAAATGATTTGTCTTACCATAAATTATGTGGGGTTCCCGCTGGCGTCAGACTGCTGGAAATGCCGGTGGGGTTCCCCCACGTATAATAGCCTATCGGCTAATAAAAATTTTAAATTACCATTTGATCTAGAGGCTGCTCCACATGCCCTCCTGGAGGTGTAACTATGTCTGGGTCAGGGCTGAAAGTCGCACTAACAAAGTCCTACAAGATCAAAGTTAAAGCATGTACATACTTGAATTAGGTAAATTTAGTTATATATTCAAGTTTGCACATTTTGTGTAGAAATTTATTTCAACAACCTGAAAATCAGAGGCCTCATGAGTAACCGCATAATCTAATGTTTGCTCGATGCCCATTCTGATTGTGGTATCAACCTAGACAGACATGTAGACACATGTAACACAAGCTTATAATATTTTCAGGTGTACATGCACATTTCATATATATTGTGAATTAAAAATTCATAATTGTAACTATACTAATATAAGTTAAACAATTTACAATATAAATGTACCTGCCCCTAGTCTATGATGGCCGATAGTGGAGGAGTGCTCGACAACCCCTCGGGTGGAATTGATGTGGAAACCGATTGACTCGCCTAAACCAACATTAATATTTAAAACATATATGTTATTCTATTATAAATTTAAAACTCAAGTTGAAAATCGTTTCATTTATAATTTAAAAAACTGAAATCAAAATAACCCATAAGGGTTGAGGATTAGGACTGCTGTCGATGTATGTACTCGTGGAACAAATGATTGCCCCATCGTAACTATAGTATGTACACCAAATAGTTTGATTGTTAAAATGTATTGCAAACTTTACTTTGATATATACATTCATCAAAATTCTTATAAAATGAATGTGTAGATGCACATTTTTACCTGTGTACCAGTGTCCTTAGGATGTTCACCTCTTGTAAGAAACTCTACAAATGAACTGGTGTGACCAAATGAACCACCAGAATCTCCATGTCCACCCGAACTAGGTGTGGCCTGATCAGGTCCATAGCATAGATGATGGCAACTAGTACATACATGTGGGATAGGCCTCAACACTCCTAGAGTGGTATAGGGACCAGCTCCATAGAACACTCCTCCATCATAATCTCTATGCTCCCCACCCGCTATAGCAGAAGCATCCTGATCAAGGTCTCCTACGAGTGTACTAAGGGAACCTAATGTCAAGAGCATAGATCGATGATGCATAGGTGCAGGAACAGGAGGACCAGGAGCAATAACAAGGGGTTGTGCATGCACAAGGCATTGGGGATCAACCCTTGCCCCTAACCTCTATTGTGCCATGCCACCACCAACACCCTGAAATGATTTAAAATCAAAATAATTGAGCTTGTTCCCCATAAAAAACTCTACATATAATTTCTTCAAAAAATACAATGGGCACTCCCAATTAGCATGTGGGGGACTATCAAAAACCATATACCATCGATCCCAAAAATGTGCACTCATCTGTGGATGTATGCACCACCTCATGGATATTCTAGATTTGTTGGTAGGAATGGGTTGTCGAGTAACGGGGTCAAGAAAGTAGGGGGTTAGGTGGGCTTTCATTATTTTAAGGTGTAATATTTCTTTATAAGAGAGACCATCAACATAAAATTGTCTCATTTGTTCTCTGTCTCATCTATGGCTATCTAGATCAGAATCAATGGTCCTGATGGCATCCACAACATTTTGCATTGCAGATGTAAAACGTCTAACATGGGGTGGAATCAATGCTTGAATCTGCATAGCATTGATTTGATTATGTATTGATCCAACCTGATCATTTATGCATGCTCGTAAGCAAGCTTCATCAGATGCAATAGGTTGTGGAGGGGGAGGTGGAGGTGGGGGTGGAGGTGGGGGTGGAGGTGGAGGTGAAGGTGGAGGTGGAGGTGGGGGTGGAGGTGGGGGTGGAGGTGGAGGTGGAGGTGGAGGTGGAGGTGAAGGTGGAGGTGGAGGGGGAGGTGAAGGTGCCTAAGCTAGTGGATTGATGATATCATCAATATTAAAATCATCCATGATATGAGATATAAGTGTGCACCTGCATTGAAAAATTACAAGAAATAGTTAAATTTGAAACACACATAAACATTGATTGAACTTGATCAAGTAAACTATGTATATACATTTAAAATAAAAAAATACCATGCATTTAACATACATACATTTAAAATAAAAAATACCATGCATAATTTGCATGCATACATCATTAAAGTAAACTATGTACATAAAAATTTCAAAATTTAACAACTATATGTGCAATTTTAATACATGTGTACATAGTAAACAATAAAATTGAAACATTCACAAAAAGCTCATTTTATGTCTAATGCATGTATATATATCCATCTAGAACCATCCATATAAAAATATCCATCTAGAACCAAAATCATAAATTCACGTTACACAAAATATCCATCTAGAACCAAAATCATAAATTCACGTCACACAAAATATCCATCGTTCACCAAATTCATCACACAAAATATCCATCTATCACCAAATTCATCACACAAAATATCCATCATTCACCAGATTCATCACATAAAATATCCATCATTCACCAAATTCATAAATTCATAACTATTTAAGATCATTGTCTTAATTTAAAAACTATTGTGGCTTTCTACTGCATCTCTTCATTTATTTTCATTTTTCCTTTTTAGAATCAGAAGTTCTCCTCTCCTCTAGCCATTGTTGATGCTCATCTAAGATCCCATCCATAGCCCTGACAACATCAACAATGGTTTGCATCCTAGATGCAATCATCCTCACAGGTGGTGCGACAAATTCTTCATTTTGAATAATGTTAATTTGATCTTGGATGGTTATAACATTGGAATTGATCCATGCTTGCAAATGAGCACCATTGATTTCAGGTGGTGGAGGTGGGGGGTTATGAGGTGGAGCGGGTGGAGGTGGAGGTGAAGGTGGTGGAGATGGATGGTGTGGAGGTTGATTGCGGATATTATTGAATCAATCCATGTGATATCTAGAAGATATGAGTGAACCTGCATTAGATTTGTAATTTCAAAATATAAGATACATGTTTAGGATTTATACCCTTAAACCATTCAATATAAATGGCCTAATTGAATACATATGAGTAAAATAAAATTTTAAGCCTCATTTATGTTTAAGGCAAGTTACTTGAATGAAAATACAATTAACTATTAATATTAGAAAATTTATGAATGTTATAGGGTTTACGGTTTAGAGTTTAACATAGATCCCCTTAAGCCATCCTACCACCCTAGACCGTAAATTAATCAACCTAGATCATGACAAAATAACATGGCTTAAGGGAATCAAATTTGGTGGAGCTGCTTAAGGCAACCAAATTTGATTTTAAGGTCGTAAGACAAAATGAATGCTTTAGTGAAGAACATTTTCTTGTGGAATAATTGATTGAGATAGGTCTTGTTTCAAATATCATTCATATTATAATCTTGCACAATCTTGTTATTGTTAAATTTGGTTGCCTAGTTTATGAATATCTTTTTATTTTATGAATAGATTGACTATTTCCATAATAGAAACACATAATTATGTCTGATTAAGATTGAGTTTGATGTATATTTTAATTGGATGTTTTTTTAATTGAATATAAGATTATTTTATTTAATATTTTTTTCATTAATATTGAACTCACTTAAATGAATTTTATGATATAAAACATGTATAATATAAAATTAGTTAATGTTGAATTGAAAGTATTTTATTTTAGATTGTTTGTAATTGAAAGAACCTAAAAGAACTTAGACAAAATGAATGCTTTAGTGAAATTTTTTTTCTTGTGGAACAGTTGATTGAGATAGGTCTTGTTTCAACTCACCAACCTAGATCATGAAATATCATTCATATTATAATCTTGCACAATCTTGTTGTTGTTAAATTTGGTTGCCTTGGGAAACTTCACCAAATTTTAAGAAATTATTTGATCCCATTAAAAAATGTCATATTAGGACTCCTTAAGACATCGATTTACGATCTAGGGTGATAGGATGGCTTAAGGGAATCAAATTTGGTGGAGTTGCCTAAGGCAACCAAATTTGATTTTAAGGTCCCAAGACAAAATGAATGCTTTAGTGAAGAACATTTTCTTGTGGAACAATTGATTGAGATAGGTATTGTTTCAAATATCATCCATATTATAATCTTACACAATCTTGTTATTGTTAAATTTGGTTGCCTTGGGCAACTTCACCAAATTTTAAAAACTTCTTTCATCCCATTAAGAAATGCCATATTAGGAACCCCTAAGACATTGATTTACGATTTAGGGTGATAGGATGGCTTAAAGAGATCTATGTCTAGTGAGGTCCTAGGACAAAATGACATGGCTCAAGTGAATAAAATTTGGTGAAAAAATGATGTCTTTTGATTGTTTAGGGTTTATAGTTTTGAGTTAAGGGTTTATAGTAATACGATGGATTAAGGGGATCTTTGTAGTAAGGTTATACTACAAAATAACATGGCTTAAGGGAATCAAATTTGGCTTAAGGGGATCTTTGTAGTAAGGTTCTATGACAAAATAACATGGCTTAAGGGAATCTAATTTGGTGGAGTTGCCTAAGGCAACCAAATTTGATTATAAGGTCCTAAGACAAAATGGATGCTTTAGTGTTGAGGGTTTAAATTTTAGAGTTCAGGGCTTAGGGTTTAACGAACTTAGGGTGAAGTTTGGGTGACCCTTGGAATAATGGACTTGCAAGTTAGTGCCTAGTTTATGAATACTTTTTTATTTTATGAATAGATTGACTATTTCTGCAATAGAAACACATAATTATGTGTGATTAAGATTAAGTTTGATGTATATTTTAACTAGATTTTTTTTTAATTTAATATAAGATTATTTTATTTAATATTTTTTTCATTAATATTGAACTCACTTAAATGAATTTTATGATATAAAACATGTATAATTATATAAAATTAGTTAATGTTGAATTGAAAGTATTTTATTTTAGATTGTTTGTAATTGAAAGAACCTAAAAGAACTTAGAAAACAAAAATATTTAGATAATTTAGTGTCTAGGTAACTAGTGCAAAAATTTAAATCCTAGACCAATACTCTAAGTACATATGGTAAATCCTAAACCATGGATTTAATCATTAAAATTTAAAAATTAAAATTCAAAATTTTCCATCCCTTACACATTTACTAAAACATTATGAGCCAACTGAACATGCTTAGTATTCGAAGGCATTTAATTGTCTTTATTTTATCATTTAATTACACTTGATCATTATTCACAAAAGGCTTCATCGAAATACCACTTTTCTTCTTAAGTAGTTCAACTTCAATTCAAGAACCCTATATCCCTAGATGAAGCTAGATTTTCAATTTAATCCTCACTTAAGGTTTTGAATAGACCCTAGATGAAGTTAGATTTAGAATAGACTGATTATTTGACCTAAAATTAATTATCAAAATTCATATAAAAGATAGTTCTAAATGAAAATTCATATAGCAATAATTAACTCATTTCACAAAAAATGGAAAGTTTTTCTGATCTAATTATAATTCGACATTGAAACTAAGATTTAACATATCATTTTAACAATACAATGTAAATCAAATTTAAAACATTTAAGCAATGCAAAAGAATTAAAATAGTTGATGGCAATTTTTTTGTTTCGTTTCAATTTCTAGGGTTTTGAAATGCAATTTTATTGTTTTGTTTCAATTTCTAGGGTTTTGAAATGCAATGTTTTTTGCTTCATTTCAATTAGGGTTTTCAAATGCAATTTTTTTGTTTCGTTTCAATTTCTAGGGTTTTGAAATGCATTTTTTTTGTTTCGTTTCAATTTCTAGGGTTTTGAAATGCAATTTTTTTGTTTCATTTCAATTTCTAGAGTTTTAAAATGCAATCCTTTTGTTTCATTTCAATTGGGGTTTCAAATTTTATTTTTTTTGTTTCATCAAATAATTCAAGTTTCAAAAGTTAAATTTTGTTTCTAAAATACAATTCAAGTTTCTTATTTTGTTTCTATTGAAATTTTTCACAATTTGACGTATTTTTTTAATCTATTTCTAAAATTTCTTATTTCAAAAATAACATGAAATAAAATGTGTAAAATGGAAATAAAATTCGAAATAAACATGCCAGAAATAGTAAAATTTAAAACCCTTTTAAATTTTGAATGTAAAAACGCAAAAAAATGGGGAAGAATGCGGGTACCTGGAGGTCTTTTGGCAGTGACTGTAGGTCAAAAATCGGGATCCTATGCACGTAGGCCAAAATGAAGTTTTCTTCATTTAAAAAAAATAAATAGTGTGAGGAACGTTTGCTAGAGGGTCCCGAACCGGCAGGGAGGAAACAAGATCCCAGTTTATAAATAACGGGATCTGATTCTTACAAATCAGGATCCCGTTTCCTCCCAGTCAGTTCGAGACCCTCTAGTAAACGCGATCCCTCTTTTTAAAAAATGGGATCCCATTTTTTATTCAAGCTCGGGATCCTGAACCATAATGGGATCCCGATTTTTATAACTCGGGATCCCGTTCTTAAAAATCAGATCCCGTTTTTACTTTGCTGATTTCATTTTTTTGGCTAAGGCAAAAACTTCCATGTTTCGTGGACCCAACTTCATGCTTTCACTCTGCTATCTTGCACACTTTTAGATGTTTCTTCTCCTTCATGTACTATAGGGTGTTTCACATCATTTCAGTGGATCTGTTAGGTTCTCCTAGTTCAACATTATGGGGGGGTTATTATATTGTTCGTGCTAATTATTCCTTGGTTTCACCTTGGAATGGATCTTCTATCTTCAGTAGAGGTTCTTCAACACCATAGCAGTCATCTTTCGACAGTTGTTTGCAGCTTCTTCTGCTTCAGTGATGTTCCTTCTTGGCTTTCTGCATCACTTTTTGGAGTAGAGCTTTTTCCCATGATTTTTTCGCTATTTCTCCATTTTACAGGGATTTGGTTGTATTTGGGTACCTGATCTGGCCTAGTTGCCGAGACCCATGTTTGCCTTCTTGCATTTGTTTGTAGCTACACTGTTGCTCATCTTAAGGGGGGGTGTTAGAGTAAAGGTCTTAATTTAATTATATTGATTAAGTTACCTTTATTCCCTTCTTAAGATTTCATGTTAGTTTTCATAAAGTGAAATTTAATAATTACATTAATTATTAAATGTTTTCCTATTAGGGCTTCTATTAGGGTTTTATTAGGGTTTGCATGATCTCCTTTTTATAAGGAATGATCCCATTGTATTTCATATCAATTAATTCTCTCATTCTCTCTAATATATACATTTTCAGTTTTCAGAGAACCCTTGCTTGTTTGTCTCCATCTCTTCTTTTGTGACAGGTTATTTGCATGCAGGTGATCTTTGGGGTTTGTGAAGTTGTATTTTCTCAACTCCTACAGTGCACTTATTGCGTTTGTGCTAATTGACTATGTGTTAAAGCTTATGCAATTTGCATTCAATGATTAAATATTTGCCAAAATATATAATGTCCTATTTTTCTAATTTACTTAAACAAAAATGAATAGTAGACCTACAAGAATTTAATGCAATAGTTGTAGATTGATTGGCAAGAGTGCCATATCCAGTGCACATCATACAATTGTAATAGTGACCTACTCTGATTGCAATAGTAACTTTCCTCTAAGAAAAATTCCAGGCACATGAAGTGCATGATGACAGTAAAGCTGACACAATTTTCATTCAATTCTTAATTTTATCACTTTCATTTGTAATACTTGCTTGGCCAATCAAATTTGATTGTCTTGTAGTAGGTCTACTATTCATTTTAGAATAATTAAATTAGGAAAATATGGGAATATTATATACTAGCGATTTATGGACATATTTTTCATGTTTGAAAATAATGATTTATCTCTTTTGCTATTGGTATAGCTAGACTAGAAGTTTAAATATTAATTAATTTCCTTTCAAGTATTAATCCACTTACATCATTGAAAAGTCCTAGAAAAAACAATTGGTATCAAACGATTAAAGTGACACATTAAGGAAGGGAAAGAACATCAAAAAGTTCCTTGAGAAACATAATATGTTGAGACTAGTGGAATGGAGCAATCCCAATACCTCATAGTGTGTCAATGGTGAATAGGTTTAAATGGGAATGCTTGTTTATGCTTTTTTGTGCTACATACTTTCTAGATGTAAACTGAGTGCATGGATAGTGAGAATGAAAAGGGTGTTACATGTGAATGTGTGAGAATATAGACTTGAAAAAAATTTGTCCCTTCATTGATGCATTAGACTAGTAGTCTATTGTTGCTACATAAAGCAATATTATTTTAGAACTTTGAGCAAGGTCTTGTTCCCTATGGATCCATACAATGTATTTACTATGGATTTATTGCTTTGATAGGCACTAGCGTACAAGTAAAGCTTGTAAAATTTGGATTTAATGACTAGATGTTTGCAAATAATTATCATGCCATTCTATTTGACTTATTTTCTTAAGGGAAAATGAATGATAAACCTAATTGAGAGAGTAGAGAAAGATATAAATGATAATTTTCAAACAAAAAAAAATTCTCAAGTGTTGTCTATAGAAATAAAAGCATAAATTTTTAGATTATAGAATTTGATTCATTAGCAAGGGTTGCGTATCAAGTGCAATGAGTTAATTTTCAGTGACAAAGCTCATACAATTTCAATTTAATTCTTAAATATTTGGAAAAATTTATTGTGTGCTTCTATGTTTCATGTTTATGAGTAGCATGTTGTGTGTCATGGACTATTCTCATTTGTCTAAATTGTATCTGTAACAAGAACCATTAGTTGCAATTGAAGTGGGGGGCAAATATCTATATCTTTGCAAAAAAAATTTGTTCTTCAACAAAAAGTTGTAAAGTCAGATTCTTATACCATTCTCCTACTTTGTTTGCAATGAAATTTAATTCTTCCAATGTGTTTATGAATTATGTATTGGAAGACTTGTGTAGAATAAAGGAGAACATAGGTTCAAGAATATGAATTTTCATATAGACAGATGGGCATAGTGAATGACATGCCATGTAATTCATAAACATGGAACTATTTTTTTCCCCAAAGCATGTTTCATTTTCCATTAGAAATATGCATTTTTGTAATCATGGAATATGCGATTAATTTGTTGAATATTTTCCAAAATTTATAATGTCTTTCTACTCTCCTAATTTTGTTAAACAAAAATAAATAATAGACCTAGTGCATTAATCATGCATTCACTGTTGTAGTGCCAATCAGCCTATTGCCAAAGCTTGGGAAATTTGCATCCAGTGATTAAATATTTGCCAAAATATATAATGTCCTATTTTCCTAATTTACTTAAAGAAAAATGAATAGTAGACCTACTCCAAGCAATAGTGAAAGACATAAATCATGGTTTTCAAATAGAGAAAATGTGTCCATGAATCCTAGGTATATAATGTTTCTATGTTTTGGTAATTTACTTAAGCTAAAATGAATAGCAGACGTACTACAAGACAACCAAATTAGATTGGGCAAGTAACTATTAGAAATGCAAATGAGAAAATTAGGAACTCGAGTGTTGTTTATAGAAATAAAACCAGAAATGTTTAGATTATAGAATTTGATTTGTTGACAAGGGCTATGTATCAAGTGCATCGAGCACATTTTTCAGCGACAAAGCTCACATATATTGGATTCAATTCTTAAATATTTGGAAAAAAATATTGTGTGCTTCTATGTTTCATGTTTATGAATAGCATCTTGTATGTCATGGACTGTGCTCATTTATCTAAATTGTACCTATAACAGGAACCATTGGTTGCAATCGAAGTGGGGTACAAAGATCTATATCACTACAAATATACTTGGTTGTTCAACAACAAGCTGCAAGTTCAAATTCTTGTATAATTCCCCTATTTTCTTTGCAATGAAATTTAATTCTTCCAATGTATCTAAGTATTATGTATTGGAAAAGCTGTGAAAAATAAAGGAGAACGCTAGTTCAAGAATCTGACTTTCCAAATAGATAGATGGATAGAGTCAATGACATGCCATGTAATTCATAAACATGAAACTATTTTTGTTGATAAGCATGTTACTTTTGCAATCAGAAATATGCATAATTGAAATCATGGGATACATAGTTCATTGGTTAGATATTTGTGAAAATTTATAATGTCTTCCTACTATCCTCATTTTCTTAAATGAAAATTAATAATAGACCTAGTTCATTAATGATGCATTCACTGCTATAGTGCCAACTAGCCCGCTGCTAAAGCTTGTGCAATTTGCATCCAAAGATTAAATATTTGCCAAAATATATAATGTCCTATTTTCCTAATTTACTTAAACAAAAATGAATAGTAGACCTACTCCAACCAATAGAAAAAGAGATAAATCATGGTTTTCAAACATGAAAAATATGTCCATCAATCCCAAGTATATAATGTTCCCATATTATGCAGATTTTCTAAAACTACAATGAATAGTAGACCTAGTGCAAGACAATCAAACTTGATTTTCCAAGTGAGTATTACAAATGCAAATGAGAAAGTTAAGAACTCAAGTGTTGTCTACAGTAATAAAACCATAAATGTTTAGATTATGGAGTTTGATTTGTTCAAAAGGGTTGCATATCAAATGCATCGGGCACATTTTTAGCGATAAAGCTCACATAGTTTGGATTTGATTCTTAAATATTTGGAAAAATTTATTGTATGCTCCTGTGTTCCATGTTTATGGATAGCATATTATATGTCATGGACTATGCTTAGTTGTCTAAATTGTACCTGTAACAAAAGCCATTAGTTGCAATTGAGTTGTGGGACAAAGATCTATATTGCTGCAAATAAACTTGGTTCTTCAACAACAAGTTGTAAGGTTAGATTCTTGTATCATTCTCTTGCTTTGTTTGCAATGAAATTTAATTCTTCCAATGTGTCTAATAATTATGTATTGGAAGAGTTGTGAAAAATAAATGAGAATGTTGGTTCAAGAAGCTGAATTTCCAAATAGATAAATGGGCATAGTGAATGACATGCCATGTAATTCATAAACATGAAACTAGTTTTTTCTCAAAGGCAAGTTTATTTTACAATGAGAGATATGCATAATTGCAATCATGGGATACACAATTCATTGGTTAAATATTTTCCTGAATTTATAGTGTCTTCCTACTCTCCTAATTTTCTTAAACGAAAATCAATAATATACCTAGTGCATTAATCATCTATTCAGTGTTGTAGTGCCAACCAGCCCGCTGCCAAAGCTTGTGTAATTTGCATGCAGTGATTAAATATTTTCCACAATATATATGATTGGCCAAGTAACTATTACAATTGCAAATGAGAAAATTAAGAATTGAATGCACATTGTGTCAGTTTTACTGTCGTCGTGCATTTGATGTGCATGGAATTTTTCTTAGAGGCAAGTTACTATTTTAATTAGGGAAGGTGGGTGATCCCACAATAGTGGTTTACAATTTTTGGCCAAACTGGACACTGGAATTATTATTTTTAACTAAATCTTCACATTCGGGCACCTATAGCGGATAAACCATGAGGAATTTGAAGATGATGAAAACTAGAGTCTCGTCAAATTTTGTCTGTAGATTCTAAATATATTTTTTTCAAAATTTTTGGAATCATATTGCACCTCTTTTTCCATTTCCCATGAAAACTGTTTTTATTTTTAAAACAACATTTTTAAAAAACGATGCTCACCATATACAACATAATTTTTTTTTGTATGAAGGATAAAATTCTAATTTTTTCGAATTTGGATTTTTAACTACGATATCTGGCACTTTCATTTGGTCTCATAGTTTTTAATTGAATATTTTTTCCTTAATCAAGTTTCGAAGTCAAACCAATTGCAATTCAGACATAGGCAGACTGCATACAACATAATTTTTTCTATATGGATCGAAATTCAATTTTATTTTTTTTAATGGATCAAGGACATCAATACCCAGAAAAAACATATTTAAAAAAAAATTATTTTGATAATATGCTATTTTTCTACATGTGCAAAAAAAGATCTTGATTTTTGAGGAAAAAGCTATGTTTAATAAAACTAAAAAAACACATACATAATAAAACCAAAACATATTAAAATTATATTCGTTGGATAGCTCATTCTGACGACTACCTGATTCTAGTTTTTTTTGTGAAGATTCCTCCATTTTCATCCTCAACCCGAGCTCTGAAGTGCCAAAATTTAGGTTTTTTTGGTGTCTTAGATGGGGGATGAGGGATAAGGGTGTTCGTACGAACCCATAGGGGTTCGAGAAAATCCCTTCAAAGAGGTTCTCTCGAACCCCTTTCCTATGAATTTTTTCTTTTTGGTAGCCAAGATTCAAAGGGGTTCGCTCGAACCGTGGTTCGAGAAAGCCCCTTATTGGTTCAATCGAACCAATAGGTTCGTACGAACCCCTAAAATCACTTTTTTTTGCCTTGGGGTCATTTTTTGTGAGTTTTCCTTGCTCACTTGAATTGTAAACCACTATTGTGTCTTCACCTAGGTCACTATTGTAATTGTATAGTGTACATTAGATATGGTATGTTTGTCGATCAATCTATACCTATTACATTAAATGTCTGCATGATCAGTGAGATGTTGTCCAAAGTATATAGTTTTCCCTTTTTGTAATTTTCATTATTTTACTATGACCAGATTCCAAAGGAAACAATTGCATATGTAATGTACTTCTCAGTTTGAACTATTTCATGTTCACGAGTTTGATAGAATATGTCGATTTCTTTATCCATTTACTACAACCTATGTATTAACTTCAATTTATTGGGCTTCCTAAGTTAGGTTTAGTGTTTAGGAAACATGTGTGTACATTATTTTCAAAGTTAACTCAACATCCTGAAGTAATTAGTAGTTATCCACCTTCATTTGCATGTGTACAATTACCTGTATTTGATATTGTTCACATCTTCAAGTTCTTTATAAACAATGTAGTCACAACCATTTGAATTTTTTTGAACTAATCCTCAAATTTATTATATATTGAATCTTTTATTCTTTAAAAACTAAAAAAGAAATGTAAACTATAAAAATATGCGGAGCCATTGGAAAGCTACTATTATGCTATTCTACAATAATTTTATTTTTTTTGCAAATGACCTCTTTCTTGCAAACAATAGTGCATTTTTTTCCTCGCCATGAGTTATCATAATATTTCATGTGCTTCTCAAATATAGGCTTTTGAAATTTATTGTAGTTATTGGCTAGGGTTTCTAATTCATTAAGCCTATGTTATACAATTTCCAACAGGACCTTTAGGCTCGAAACCTTTTTTGTATTTTTGGAGATTTATTCCAAGTAGTTTGCTCTAGACCATTCATGCATATATTTAACAATTCTACACATCTAGGTTTGCTACCCCTGGTGAGGTTCTTCTTTTTTTCTCACAAAGTTGACTTGGATATAATCATGCATTTACAAAAAATAAATGTCCTTCATAGCATTTCTAGATCATACTCCAATGCATTAGGCAAAGTGAAAATTTGTTCGAAGTCAATATTGTCAATTGTTTACATGTAACAACATTATGTTGTCACCATGCATGGATGTACCCTACATGTAGAAATTATGCAAGGCATGGAAGCATAGACAAGCCTTCTTGTTTATTCCTATTTACCATTGTAACTTTCTTGTAAAACCGTATTGCTTTATATGCCTTGCTAAGGCTATTGCATAGTGAGAAAAGACTATCAATCATTGGGATTGACCCCATTTGCTAGCCCCAACATATCATGTTTCCCAAAGTAGCTTCCAATCTAATATTTCTACTAAAAAAATATGCATTGCATTATCTATGCTTTGTTACTAGAAAATCCCCAAGAGAATTTGGTTTCATATTTTTTTGGCAATATGACATCCAATTTTCTCATTTTTTGATTATTAACTAGATTAATAAATTTTTCACGTTTGTATTAAATAAATATTTAAAAAATGAAAAATAAAATGAATGACAATATGACAATGGACAATGTAGACATCATTGCTTGTAGAAATTCAAGGTTTGCTCTATGGTTTGCTGCCAATAAGCATTTCATGTCCCTAGCTTTTTGCCAGCAGGCAAGTTACTTTTGTTATCAAACCAAGTTGCTATTGCAATTGTTTGATGTGTCATAGGAAGTTGCCAATTAGTTTAAGATGTTGAGTTAAATTTGTAGAAAATATATGCACATGCTAATTGAATGAGAAAATGTCCTAAATACTAGACCTAACTTAGAAATGCTATGAAAGTAGGGCATCATTGCAATCTTTTTATTTGTAATTGAAAGAAAGTAAATAGAGAAGGAATTATGATAGGAATATATGAATGCTAGATAAACTGTATAATTTAACTGATGCCAATATCAAATGCACATCCAATGATTTTCTAAAATTTGGAACAAAATAGACCAACGTGGTAAATTTTTGTAAACATTCAGGCATTAAATTCCAATTTTTTGAGATTCGCTAATAAGCTATTGGCCACTCAAACAATGAATACATAATTATTAATGCATTAAATGCCTTCATAGTTAACAAGAGCTTTCTCAAAGAATTTAGCTTCCTCTATGCTAATTCTTGTTTGTTCATTATCTATCTATTGGAAATGAAAACATCTCAATACTCACCAGCTTCTTTGCTTGAACTATTCCATGTTAATAGGCTACATACCATATGTCATCTACTATACCTGTTTATGCGATAAGGCCTTTTACCAACAAGCAATACTTCTAGTTGTAGTGGCATAGAGGTACTTATATCAAGACAAGGGCAAGAAGCATTTACTTCTATTAAAAGGTTTCGTTAGAAAACTAGGAACAATGTTCCCCAGTTCTTAGAAAGAAGGCAACAAAACTAGTGAAAAAGGATTTACTGGTTAAGAAAAACTTTATTCAAAGGTCTAACGGCTTATTTAATAACAGACTACCAAGTTTAGTTAGCTATAATAATTGATTTGCAAAATGTCTTGCCTAGGATTTGTAGATCATATTATAATGCATGAACCAGTCAATATTATACACAACCCTTCCCATTTACACCTGTTTAGCATTGTAACCTTACTCTAACAAAGTTTTTCTTTATTAGCTATTGTGATTGGTTCATTTTGCTGACATGAGCATATCATGTTTATCAAGAAACTTTTGGATGGTTTTATGGTTTAAGATGTTGAGTTAACTTTGTAGACAATATATGCACATGTTTATTCAATGAGCATATGCCCTAAATTCTAAACCTAAATTAGAAATCCTACGAAGGTATGTTACTATTGCAATCTTCTTATTTGCAATTGAAACATACTATAAAGAAAAATTATCACAAAAATAACTAAAAGCTATATAGATTATAGAAATTGAATGTCTCCCATATCAAATGTACATCTAATGATTTTCTCAGTTTGCAACAAAATAGACCAATGTGATAAATTTATGTAAACATTCAAGCATTAAATACAAATTTTGTGAGCTGCTAATAGACTAACTTGGATACTCAAGCAATGAACACATAGTTAACTCATTCAATGGCTCTATAGTCAACAAGACCTTGCTCAAAGCATTTCGTTTTCCCTATGATAGTTCTCGTTTGTTGGAGTAGTCACCTACTATTTTGTTTTTACTGTTCCATGTTTTTTGGTTGCATAGCATATGTCATTTACTGTACCCATTTTTCCTGTTCACCCTTGTAGTTCATCAAAAAATGTTTCTAGTTATCAAGTATCACAAACATATAGTCAAGCCACTCACCAATAGTGCATTGTTCCTATGAGTTCTCTCGTGTTTAAGTGCTAAACAAAATAACAAACATCAAAGAGGGGAGCACAAATCTAAAAATCCAACATTCGTTTAAGATTCCATGAATTGACTATGTATTCACTACTTGTGTACCCTCCAACCCTCCAATAGTTCTCACAAAATTTTCATTTAATGCATTAAACATGCATTCATTTCTTGATAATAAAATTTACAAAAAACTTAGACCATCGTGATATATTTTCGCAAATATTTAGATATTAAATACAAATTTAGCGAGCTTTGCTGGTAGACTGATGGCCACTCAAGCAATGAATAGATAGTTCATGCATTCAATGCTTCCACAGTCGCCAAGAATTTTCTCAAACCATTTAGTTTTTCCTGTAACAATGAACAATACTTTTAGTTATTAAGTATCAAAAACACACAAACAAGCCACTTACTAGTAGTGCACTATATTTACTGCTCATCCAGTGTTCAAGCACTATACAAAATAAAAAACATCGAAGAGGAGAACCTAGAGGTAAAAACACACAAGATTTTCAACAAGCAATAAACAAATGAGCATAAGAACAAATAAAAATGCATACTGGATTGAGATTTCATCTATAAACTATGCATTCAGTGCTTGTGTACCCACCAACACTCCAACACATCTTGCAAAGTTTGCATTTAATGCATTAAACATGCATTTACTGCTTCAGTATCGAGTAGCCCACTAGAAAACCTTGTACAATTTTCATCCATTGTTAGAATATATAATGTCTCCCTATTTTCTTAATTTATTTAAACGAAAATGAATAATAGACCTACTCCAATCAATAGAAAAAAGAGATAAATTATAGTTTTTAAATACAAAAATATCTTGGTATGCAAATAAATCTAGTAGCAACAACACATAAGTATTAATATCAGGACTAGGATAGGAAGTATTTTTTACTATTAGAAGGCTTGATTAGAAAACCAGGGATCATTTCCCTCTATTCCTTAAAAAAATAAAAATAAATAAATTCTAAGAGATAGCAACCTGTTTAATGACAAAGTACAAAGTTTATTGGGCTACAACAATAGATTTACAAAATTTTCTTTAAAAGACTTGCAAATCGTACTCTAATGCATCAACCAAGGGACATTTGTTTTTTCAACTCAATATTCTCACACGTTTACATGTAATAGAAAAATGAACGAAGGACCCTAGAGATAGAAACACACAAGATTTTCAACTAACAATAAATAAACAAGAACTAGCATAAATAAAACCTAACTCTTGTGTGGAGTTTCATGAATTATGTATGCATTAAGTGTATGTGTGTCCACCAGCCCTCCAACACACGTTGCACAAATTTTGTGTGGGCAGATATGTCATTTTTGGACAATCTCACAAAATGAACATGCATATGAGAAATTTGAACAACATGTTTCCTTTTGATTACAACCATATCATTATGTTCAATTAATACTAATATTTTTCAAAGTCTGTATAGACCTTGGCTATACAATTGATGGATAGTTCCCTCAATATATGTTGCCACTACATTCTATAAACTTAGTTGCCTTTGTGATTCATTATGCTTTTTTATAAAGTAGATGTTATTGCTTAGTGATTTACTGACAAAAACTAAGTTACTAGAAAAGATTCTCATACAAAACTCGATCAAGTATCAACTAAATCTTTGCAGAGTTTGCATTTAATGCTTAAATATTTATCAAAATTTATCATTTGTTTCTATGTTTCCACCTCTATTTTATCTATCCTCTAATTCAAACTACAGTAATAAATTTTGATTAGCCAGCTAAGCTTACAAAATGCAAAGCAAGTGATTGCAACAATATTGGTCTAGTGTTTATTGCATTCATTGAGCATTGATTGATTTATGTTTATAAATAATATATAACATGTCATCGACTATGCTCATTTTTCTAATATGCCCCTACAACAAGAACCATTCCTTACAATTTGAGTGGGAGAAAAATATATACATTGGTGCATATATAGTTGATTATTGAACAAGGAAATGCAATGTTGGATTCTTGGATTACTATTCCTTTTTTGTTTTCACAATGCGAAAATTTAACGTTTATGAAAAAGATCAACTTTGTTGCCCTCCATTTATGTACACAGTGCTAAATATTTAGCATATATACATATTAAGGCCAATTAGCATTTTCAACAATATAATACTTTATGCATTTTGAATGGAAACAAGATATCAAAATATAGAAATGATAGACATTGATAGGTATGAATATGCAAACTTCTCACAAGTCTGCAACATAGACAATGTACTAGAAAATAATGGGCTATGTAGAGTAGGCACATTTAAGTACAATTTTGGAGACTGTTTGTTTGACTTGTTACAAGTACTATTGAAAAATCAATATACATCAGTAGAGCTATAGAGTGGAATAGTAGATTACTTCTTAATTTGTTTTGCAAAATGAGATAAGGGTATGTGCAGGATCATGATGGGCCAAAAAGTGGTGATATCTAAGTGATATGATGGCCCATGTGGTTGATGATTATTTTTTTACCCGAAATTGATGAAACAAAATGGGTTTTTAAAGGAGATTCTCATATTTCCACCAATATAAATTATGCTTTACTTTGAATTTAATAAATAATTATTATTCATTTTCTATTTGAATTATGACTAAAGTCTTGACTGATAGGTTGATTAAAAAACATCTATAACTTTCAAACAGTATCACATTTTTTGAATCTGAAACATGTGCATCACATTCTATGCTTCAAATACTATAGGATTGAAAAAAAAGAATTTCATGAAGTTTTGACCAAGGTAAGGTGGTTAGACATACAAGTTTTTTATATTTTTTAAAATTTGTAATATAAAAATCATAATTAATTATTTACTTGGGAAAAAATTACAAAAAAATATGCATCACATCGGGACATGAGTCCCCTACTTATATCTAAAATATTATTAAAAAATATTATCATTTTATTGTGGTTAGGGTGGTCAGACAAACACCTAATTATTATTTTTTCCTTGAAATTTAAGTACTATTGCATTGAAATTTCAAATTTTTGCCAAATAGATTTTTATTTTATTTTTAAATAAACCTCGTAGTTTAGAAACAAAATTCAATTTTTTACAGATTCTATTCTTACATATTTTTGAAATAATATAGATAACTTATTCAAATTTTTACGTCAATTTGCCTAACTCTAATTTTCTGAATTTTATTACCACTTAAGGGCCTATTTTTTCCATGATGATCCCGCACATACCCATAAAGATACAATTAAATCGTACAACCTTGAACTAGACCCTGAAACTCTATATAGACTACACAAAGTGCATGATCATGACACATATCTATGCACAATGTGCCTTTCCATGAAACTGGGTACCAACAACAATAAAATCGGCTTATGGGGAGACGTATTTTGTATTCAACTTGGTTATCCAAATGGTTGAATATACAAATATGTGTTTGTTCAATGACATCAGGGAAAAAGTACTTACACTTTAACAATGTAGCCAATTTGTAAGCATATTCTACTTTGTTCCATGATGCAACCCCTTAAAATGGGAATTTTGAACCACTTATAAGAATTCAAGCACACAATTTGAATGACCAACATCCAATAAGGTTAAATCAACTTAAAAAAATCATTATAAACAATACACAATACAAAAATACCAATGAAAACAAAAGGAAAAAGATAGACAATAGCAAAAGCAACTCCATTCATACAATCAAACAAAAGTATCTCAATAAAAAACTCTATTGTACGACTGCAACACCTTAAGAAATTTATTAGAAATAAAAATAAATAAAATCAACCTACACTTATGAGATCAAATGAGGAAAAAAACTATCAGCAATAGAGCTTTACGAAAGAATATTTCAAGATACGCTGAAATACACATGCACAATCTACCAAATGTTGTGTTTGAGAAAAGATACTGGAATATTCAAAAACAAATAAAAGGAGATATATTATGAACTAGTATATTCAAGATCCATAACATTGAAAATTTGCATATTTCGTATATGCTACTCCATGCTAAAACAATCCATGATACTAAAGTATGTAGTACCACACAAAATCCGAACTAATAAACCATTGTCATATGTCCAAATTTTGTCCCAACTAGAAGAATGACTCGTGTCACTTAGAATTGCGTTTGCACAAATCTAGCAACTAGGGTGTAAAAAAATATCAAATGGAACTAACAGGTTTCATCATTAATGTCCTTGTTGACATCAACATTATATAAAAAGCATTACCACAGTCAACTAACAACACAAAGAATTTCTATTTCACTCAAAAGGAAACTGTAATACAAGAATGCATTTCAAAAAGGAATGGTACAACCCAATCTCGCCATGGAAGATTTGGGTCAATTTTAGAAAAAAAGTGTCACGTATGGATTTCTTTTGATTTATTAAATGCAGTTATCCATCATTATGTCACTATTTAAATTGAAGTTAAATGATTATTTTAATGAAAGATAAATTGAAATTCAAATGGAAATGAAACTAAAATTGAAATGCAGTTATTATGATTTGAAATGCATCTATATTAATTTTGGGATTTGTCATTACTGATGATAAATCAAGTGCAAGTGAACACAAGAATAGGTGAACATGATGGAAGGCAAGAACAACGATCAAGTAGTGTTGTTTAGCCGATTGACGTTTACGAATAGATGGGATCTCACACACTCACATAGATGAATATTTTAATTTATTTTGCGTTTATCATGTTTGCAAATTGAAAAATCTAGTTTTATTGAAATTTCTGAAAATTGCGAAATTTGCATGTGATTTAAAAGATGATTCAGTTAAAATTTATAAAATTGAATTAATTTAAATGATTGTATTGCTTGTTTAATATTTTATTATTGATTGAAAATGATATGTTAGTATTTCGATATTTAAATAAAGTAGCTTTTATTTCGAAATTTAATAAACTTCAAATCAATAAAGTAGTGTTTGATAAATTTAGTTGATTTGAAATTAAAAATCAAGAAAGGGAAAATATTTAAATTTTGAAATTAACAATATATTAAATTATGTATTGAAATAAAAATTGAAAAGAAATAGAAAATCAACATCCGTTCAAATTGGAATTAGCATTCAAAATCTAAACTTCAGTTAAATGAGGAAAGAAAATATCATAAAATCATCAATCAAGAGGCATTCAAAATTAAGACTCTGAGTTTTTGGAATTTGGAACTAGAGATCATTGAGTAAATGGTGGATCTCAATCTCTTGTTTTGAAATCAATGCATGAGAAAACAAATGAGGAAAGAGAATCCAAAAAAAAATCACACACACACAAAATTCCAAAATTGAGAGAGACTCAAAAAATATTCAATTTTCTTTTAACTTGATTTTGAGAAAATTAAAACAGAGGAGAGAGATTTTCTGAGAGAGGTAGGAAGGAGGAACTCACAGCCAGAAGGCACGAGGCCAGGGAAGCCTATTCACTCCCTACACACGCCTAGAAGCAGAGAGACGTGCGCACAAAAGCTTGGGAGAAGGTGCAGCCAGAGAAAGGCATGCACAACCTCTCCCCATACACACCATACTCCCCTCTCTCACCAGTGCACCAAAGAGAAGGGCGCACAGTCTGTAGTAGGGAAGAGAGCAAGGAATGCAAAGGTAGAAGAGGATCTTTCATGCGTAGCACCTCTCAATAGGTAAAGGCTTCTAGTCTGCTCTAGTTAATACATAGCCCTTAGACCATCCACTAATGCACAAGCAGAGAATAAAGGCATGGAATATATATGATTGATAAAGGTGCATCCAAAACAGAGGATATAGGAGTGAGAAGTAATTGTTAGGAAGACTCCAGGAGTAACAAAAATACAGAGGAAACAACAACATTTCCAGAATTTATAAATTACCAGGTAGGAATTCGTTTATTAAATTCTTCAATAAATCTTTCAATTCTATTTCAACAATTCTGGAAATCGATATCAAAATTTAAAGTAGATCATGTTTGTTTAATCTAGAAAAGAGAGATTTAAAGAAATTTTTCAAAACTGTTCTATATATATTTTATTGAAACTTCAAACAAATAGACTCTATTTATATTTCCAGAATTTTAAACAAATTAGAAATAAAAGATTTTAGGAAAAGTTATGTATTAAATCATGAAATAATAATATTGATCAAATTTAGGGATAGACTCAAAATAGAAAATAAATTTTAGATTTAGATTCAAAAACATATTAAAAAAAACTTTGTTATTTTTGTTGAATGTTTTGGGAATTTCTGATTTAAATCATGCATAAAACAGAGAAATGAACTTAGGAGAACCCATTAAATCTGGAAACAATTTTATCTTATTAGAAACAAAAAAATCTTGAACAAAAAATGGATTTATTTTTGCTGATAGAAAATAATGCTTGTTGACTGAAAATAAATGATAGAATTTAACTTCCAATTTTAACACTATTTTTGAATGGAGGTTATTGAAACTTGAAATTTTCACCTTTCAACGAAACTGTCAAAAACTAAAACAAATAGAAGAGTTATTGTAAATTTGATTAACGATTATTGTTTATTTACTAAAAATATGAAAAAATACAAATAAAACAATTAAACATGAAATATGATTTATTTAAGAGTATCTAGAACAAATTTGAAACAACACTAATTAGATGAGTATAAACGAATGAATGTGTACTCTTTTAATTTTGTTTTCATATGTATTTAACTTGCATAGTGGAGTTACACCTTCATTAAACTTTATTGATTATTTAAATTACTCAATTTAAAATGATAATTTTATGTCTTTTAAGAATTTGAACAATGGAAAGAAGTTCTTTTTAAACTATTTTCGTTTAAACAAAGTTTCCAATTTGATGTTTTTCTTTTTTAAGATTGCAAAAGACTGTATTTGACTAATAGACCGTGCATGCTTGATAATTAATTCACATGTCATGTTTTTGGGGAAAGTTACCTTCCGAGATGGGTGCCGAATATTGTTAAATACAGAGTGTAGTTTTTATTTTTCAAAACTACTTTTATTTGTCATGCATGACATTTTACTTGGCCAAGTAATTATGGACCATTGAAATAGATGGATTTATTGAACTCTCTACCATATCCTAGTATGGAACTTGCTTATTTCTTAAATGAATTTGAAAAATGAAAATGCTTGTGGTTTACTAGTAGTACTAGGCATGCACCAGATTCCATCTTGCTCGTAGACTACTTTTTGCTAAGCAATTCGTGCAGGGTCGGGTATTTCTTGATTGACTAAGAAATTTAGGGGAAGTGTAAGCTTTGAGGTTGGGTGGAAAAAGTGCCTGATCCTTGTTCTCATCTTCTTATTGAAGATTTTCTTTTGGATGGAAGATCGACGGACTGCATATTATTTTATGCTTTATTATTCTTGATATATGTAATGATGAGCTTATGGTGACTGAATGCCTAAGTCTCGAATTGTGACTGATATTATTATCATTCATTGTATTTATAATTGGAATTGTGTAATTCAACACTTGTACGATTTAGACTGAATTGTTATGAAATTATATTATCGACTTTTGTGTCGTTGTTTTGTAATCGACTAGTTCTTGATGTCTAAATGAATGGAATGATGACTTTATTTTGAATATAATGGATCTTATTTAAAGTAATTGTCGATGTTGTTTCAAAGGAAAGGATTGGACCCACAATGTAGTGTACAATGCATTGGCATTCCTCTTCCATTTGGGTTATACTAAGGATAAATGCATGAACCAATGAATTCCGATCACTAAGTATAGATATTATTATTATATATTATATGTATTTGTGGAATAAAGCTCTTTGGGAGAGTAAGTATGTGTGAAGCATACAAAATTTCCCTTTGTGATATTAAGGACACTTGAAACAAGGTCTAGAAAGGACAAGATTGTTGTAAAGAATGAATGTTTTGTAAATCTTACGTATTTTGGGAAATCATCAAATTTGGCTCCAAGATTGGTGGAACCCTTTGATGTACTGGAAGTCATTAATCTAGTTGCTAATAGACTAGCATTAATAGAGATAGAACTTAGTACAAGGTCCAGTGGAACCAGTATAATGAGGATAGTGCTACATGGGAGGATTCTAAGATGATAGACAACCATTTTCCTCATTTGTTTTATCCGGAGATACTTGATACTCTGGTTTTTGATTCACATGTTGTGAACTTTGATAGCATGGATGCTATTGTTATTGTTTATTCTTATGTTTGAGAACTATGATGTTAGTTACTATTTAATTATGCTTGATTGAGATACTATGTTTACTGATAGAGATAGTATGGTTTATTGATGATGATGTAATTCTTATTGAATGACTAATAAGACATCGAGACGATGTCTCTTCAAAGAGGGGAAGGATGTCACATATGGATTTCTTTTGATTTATTAAATGCAATTATTAATCATTATGTCACTATTTAAATTGAAGTTAAATGATTATTTTAATGAAAGATAAATTCAAATTCAAATGGAAATGAAACTGAAATTGAAATACAGTTATTATGATTTGAAATGCATTTATATTAATTTCGGGGTTTGTCATTGCAAAATGTCTAGATAAACAAAGAATGGAAATATTTTTTGCATACCAATGATGAACATGAAGATAATATTGGACCTCTCACAACTAAAACTAAATTAGATAGTGACATAGAACATGAGAACCCATTTGAAACCTTGATCCATGGATTCACTGAACCTAGAAGTATAGATAGCATGCTAGACAAAATCATTGAAATATCACCTACAGAACAAAACTATCCATTAGGAATCTTTAAAGACAAATACACTAAGGAGATGAATTTCCCAACATTATTCTTTGGCAAGCCATGCGATTATGACATTCTAAAAAACTTCACATACCACAAAATTGCACAATGGGAAGTTTTACAATCAAATAGAAAGTTTTCATATCACATGACAAACATATTTTTCAAAACTATCAAGATACTAATACTACAAGTATTGTCTACAATGTCCATAAGAATATGAAAGGGCCAACTAAAAGGGTGCAAGCTACTCACCAAGGACGTGAAAAATAAACCAAACCTTGAAATAATTCTAAAATCAAGTATTGAGTATGCCGACTTCAAAAGAATAAGAATATCCCTAGACTATACGCAAACAAATTAAGATTTATTTTTTTGCAATGATATGATAACTAGGACCACTGAAATTCTTCCTCACTTTCACTAGCGCTGAAAAAAAATGGGATCCTTTAACAAGCATGCTACAAGAGTTACACAATCAACACCAATCATGTCAAAAACAATAAGACTCAAATGCTCAAACAAATATTAAATTTTTTGAACTGATCAAGAAGGATCTTATTACTTGTGTACGGTACCTTGCATAGAATAAACACAGTGAAAAAATTGATGCTTGCGGATGACTCTATCTTTTGAAATTTTATTGAATATTTTTCTATGACTGAGTTCCAAAATCAAGGAAATGAGCATAATAATATGCTATTATGGGTGAAAAATGCACCAATCTACATAGAAAACAACAAAACACACATCATAGCTTTTGTTGTCAAGTACATTTCATGTAGCACTAATCATTTGCAACCCGACTTGGCTAGTTTACAAAGGCATCACCACACAAAGAGATGCAGGAGATCAAGAAAAAAACTTTGCAGATACAATTTCCCTTTTCCACCAATGTGAAAGACACAAATACTCTTACCAATGCTAGAAATGATTGAAACGATAACTTCAAATGCTGTCAACATTTTCTGGATACTAAAAAAAGAAAAATATGACAAAGAATACAATTTAGACATGTTTTGTAATGACACAAACATAACTAAAATTGATTATATAAAATCTTTAAGCTCTACACTAAACAATCCAACACTTTTCTCACAAAGAAAATCATCAAAAATATGGAACAATAGTTTTTCAAGGAAAATGATGCACCTTTGGAAGGCCAATACAAATGCCTAATTCATGCTTAATGCATATGCCACAATAATGTATTGTAGCTCTTACATTGCAAAGGTAGAAAAACCAATGACATATGCATTCAAAAGAATACGTAAAGACCACCAGAAAGCCAATATTGATGTAATAAAAATGATGGTAAACTTGGAAATGCATTGTTGAACTTGCAAAAAATATCAACACAACAAGCTACTCATTTTGTTTTATCACTTCCACTAAACTTTAGTTTAAGAAAATGCATTTTCATTGACTTGCAGCCCTATAGTGACCATACATTCATTCTAAAATCTCTCAAATAATTAAATAATGAACTAGATGAATCAGAGAACATACTCTCAAAATATATAGTAGACTATTATTTAATGCATCCTCAAACATTGATAGATATATGTCTCACAATTGTTTTTTCAAGTTACAATAAAAACAGAACTACATTTGACCCAAAAGCTAAACCAAATGTAATACGGTTTATTAACCTCAACAAGCACTTTCAGATCTAGGCAATCATTGTAGAGAGAAATTAATGCTTTATGTACCATTTACAATGAACGAGAGTATGCCAAAAAATTTTTTTGACTCATGGGAACATGCATACATGCATCATCAAAAAACCATTGTCAAAAATCATGCAAAGTTCACTTGCAACACAAGTTCAACATGGGGTGACATAGGAAAAGAACTCAATGATCTTGAGTCCCTTGAAAATGGCAACAATGATAATTCACTGACAACAAAAAAAGATACACAAAGGGAACACTATGACATTCAAATAGATCTTCCAAACATAGGGCGCATAAAACCAAATACAATGCCATAGTTGATGCATTTAAAATTTCTAGGCACCCATAGATAATTGACAAAAATGAATACTACAAACTAAGGAAAATGTTGAACAAAGAACAACAAGCAATTGCTAAAGATGTTTTAATGAAAAAGATGAATAATTTTGACAAGCCTTTGCATTTGTTCTTGATCGGTGGAGCTGGAACTGGAAAGAATTTCACTTCAAAATCCATATACCAAGCTATAATTCACATTTATACCAAGTCTATTGACAAAAATCCAAACAAACCAAAGGGCTTATTAAATGTGTATATAGGTAAAACAACTTACAATCTAGGTGGAGACATTACATTTATAATTTCACATACCATTTAATACATCAGAATTTCAGCACTTGGATTTTCAAGTACTAGACACTACCAAGCACTATGCTCAATTACATGTGCTCCTTACAGATGAAATATCATTAGTAGGCTCAAAATTTCTATGCTACATTGATAGATGACTATGAGACATAATGCAAATTCTTACTACGTACTTTGGAAACCTTGATACAATCTTCTGTGGTGATCTCTACCAAGTGAAACCTATCCTTGAATCTATTGTATTTGAAAGTAAACCCACTATAATTGAATTAATGCCTTACAATTTTTGGAAAGACAATGTAAAATGATACTCATTGGTCACAACTACGAGACAAAAGGATGAAAAATCTATTGGAATCCTTAATAGAATACGAATAGGCTTACAAAAAAATGATGATATAGACTATCTTAACCGACTTTTCTTCTAGCCTGCACCTTTGGATCCAACACTTCCATACTTGTTCTATAGGAAAGTTGATGTGGACATGCACAAAAATAAAATTCTATTAGCCATTCCCAGTCAAATGATAGTGCTAAATGCAATAGATGAGCAAGAGGAGAACTATAATGAAATATGGATTTATAGTCATACAACCACTCTTCCACCTCAATATACTTGAAACAAGATATCCTTGTTGAAACTAATGAAAGAAACTATAATACACAAGATGGCTTAGTCAACGGTTATGAAAAAATAATTAAAGAATATACAACACATAATTACATTGATGTTGTTTGGCTCAAATTTATTGATCCAACAATTGGACAACAACAATGCACAAAACCAACACAATACTACACTGATCTCATTGAAAAAGAATGGGTTCCTATATTGTGCATTGCTAGAGCCATACAAAAAATTTCAACTAACAATAAAATTACAATTAGAAATGATTCCCAATACAACTAGCATGTGCATGAACCATTCATTGATCGCAAGGGCTAACAATGCAAGTTTTGTTTTTTGACCCAACAGGCATAAGACAACATGGCTTGGCTTATATAGCACTATCAGGAACAAAGAAAATAGACTCATTATTCCTGCTAAAACCATTAACTACGAAAAGAATTCAAGTGAAGGAAAAGATACATCTAGAAATGCATCGCCTCTATTCAATTGCATAGTGGCAACTTGATAGTCAAACTACATATCCACACGATACAATGTAAATGCTTCTATGCACACTAAACACTCATATGTTGAAACCACATGCACATGACATTGCCAATGACTATGAAACAATGCAATCTAACATTTTGTGTTTACAAGAAGTACACATGCATATGTTACAACCTAATATGTTATTGAAATATTTTAATACCTTTGGTATGAATATGATACATGGCATAACAACTTTTACCAAAAAATATCTATTCATATCAAAAGAAAAAGAACGCAACTCTACAAATATTGAAGCCATTGTAGCCACAATACTGCTACACACCAGTGAACTTAATATATGTAATATTTATGCAAGACCTAGTACTCCTATACAAGAAATAATAAAAAATCTAGAAGCTGTAATTGCATACATAGATACAAAAGACATGTTATACATTGTAGGTGACTTTAATATTGACATGTGCTAAAAACAAAGAAGCGAAAGAACACTCCAAATTTTCATGCAAACTAACAACATTCATTTTTTGTTAAAGAAATCACATAGTCTACACAAGCTCCTGATTGACCATATTTGGTCGAATTCAATCACAAGTGTATGCAATATTTATATATTAGAGGCATAATGGACTGATCACTTTCCTATTTTCCTAAAATTACATCTTGCTGATTGAATCAAGTCAACATTACACCATACATAAGCATATATCAGTAATACATTCTCGAATGGATTCTCCAATACTATATTACTAATTTGTAGGCAACTAATACATCAAATGAAAAGACCACAACAAGTGTAAGACATGGAAGAAGACAAGAAAACGGTAAACAAATTATCCTAATTTTACCTATCACATGCATTCCTACATTTCCCAAATATCAATTGAAGAATTAAATGCAAAAAAAGTTGGTGACACATTCCAAGGTGACATCCTTGTTGTCTACAAAGAATCATTGGATAAATTCAATAAAACACATGAAGTACTACTTGCAGATCTCACAGATCTTAAACAAGAAATGACAATTACATTGCATATTAGTGGAAACCTTCTGCAAGAGCATGAGAAAAAAATAATTCCAGGATTGAGAGTTTAAATATCAGGCTTCCAAATTACACCTAAAATAGATTATGATGTAGAGGAGACTGTGATTTCATACTGATATTGACATATACAAGCACAATTGAAAGCATGCCTCACTTTTCTATAGACTACTACTTAATTCTAGATACAACTATCAGTCAGTTACTAGAAAGTAAAAATCAATATCCAATTGGAATAGTAGGTGCTTTGGTTGTTGGTGCTAAGAAAGTAGGCAACCAATATGCAGTTGATATCAAATATGGCATACTAGAATATGACAAAGCTTAGGTACAAATGTCTCCCCAACATATGCCACTAATCCATTTTAACCTTTTTTTATCTCATTGTGGTCTCTACTATAATTTATTTGTAACAAAAACTAACTTTCTCATTGCCATACAACTATAACTACATCCATATCATGAACAACAATACTTGCAAATAGAGGAAAAGCTACACATGAACAAAACTCCAGAATTTATTTTCAAGAATATCCTAAAAAGAATAGATCAAAAGACCACATTCCACATCATGGGTCGATCAAAATTTATTTGAAAATTGAATAACAAAAGAACAATGGACAAGCTATCTGCTTTAATGCAATCAACATTTAAGGTGAATTTTTAAAAATATTATTGCTCTCTCATTTAATTTTTTTGAAACTAGCCCTTTTAACAATCTACGCTCACATGTTTTAGGTTTCATGCACATTATAAGACACAAATGCACTTTCAAATCCATTTGAAGCTTTTTTCCTGACATGCAATTATAAATTCAACACTTACGACATGGTCCAATAGGAAACCACTCATTGTAGCCAATGTGACAAGGAAGTGAGCTACATATACTCACTTCATACTAAGGTTATCATCATAAAAAATGACAAGCAAAAAATCCATTATTCAGTTCAAAAACATGTCCTTTGACGACTCTTGCTCGCTCTTCAAAACATGAAATATGAAGACTACATCAAGGACAAATCAAAAGTTATATTTTCACTACAAGAATTTGTCAAGAAATGCAATTTCAGCCTCAATCTAAACAATATCATCACAAAGGATTTTTTCTTTAGTGAATGAACGATTTATGCTATAGTAAGGTAAAAAAATATTGGTACAATTGCTTTTCTCCCTCTTCAATTTCCAAAATATGTTTAGAATTATACAAAAATATTGCTTTTGTACTAACGATAGTAACGGAATTGCAGGTGATAAAGAAACACAAGAAAGTGTAAAGCTACCTACCATTGCATTGACCTACACTTCTCTTTTTGTTATGCTTTTATTTCTAGATTTTGGCCTATATCACTATATTTCATGTTTTATGACTTAAAAATTCTTGCCACTTTTATTTTATAGTCGACATATTTTTCCTCTATATGCTAGACAATACTTTATTTTCTCATGTTCTTGTTAAATTGATTAAAATCCAATATTACAAATTTTAAGTATGCGGGTATGTGCAGGACCATCATGGAAAAAACAGGCCCTTAAGTGCTGATGAAAATCTAGAAAATCAAAGTTAGGAAACTTGAAATAAAAATTTGAATAAGTTATTTATATTATTTCAAAAATATGTAAGAATATAATCTTTTGCAAATTGAATGTAGTTTCTAAACTATTAGGTTTATTTTTAAATAAATCTATTTGGTGAAAATTTGAAATTTCAATGCAGTACTACTTAAATTTTAGGGAAAAAATAAGAAGTAGGTGTGTGTCTGATGAACCTAACCACAATAAAATGATAATTATTTTTTATAATATTTTAGATATAAGTAGAGGACTCATGTCTCGATGTGAAGTATATTTTTTTGTAATTTTTTTCCAAGTAAATAATTAATTATGAATTTTTTATTAAAAATTTTAAAAATATAAAAATTCGTATGTCTGACCACCTTAACTTGGTCAAAAATTCATGAAATTCAATTATTTTTTAATCCTATAGTATGCAAAGCATAGAATGTGATGCATGTTTCAGATTCAAAAAATGTGATACCGTTTGAAAGCTATAGACTTTTTTCAATTAGCCTATCAATCAAGACTTTAGTCATAATTAAAATAGAAAATGAATAATAATTATTTATTAAATTCAAAGTAAAGCACAATTTATATTGGTGGAAATTTGAGAATCTCCTTTAACAACCCTTTTCATTTCATCAATTTTGGGTAAAAAAAAGTCTCCAGCCACATGGGCCATCAGATCACCACTTTTTGGCCCATCATGATCTTGCACATACCCAATCTATATGTCAAAAATATTAAACATGCATTTTTTTAATGGGTAAGTTGCTACTACAATTATTATATTTCAATTTGACATACTAGGTTGGTCAATCAAATTTATTTGATAAATTTTATAATGTGTTTCTATTTTTCTTATTAGCTTGCACAAAGTAGAGTACCAGACCTACTCCACACAATACGAAAAGAGATGAATGATAAATTTGAGACATGAAAGATTCAGTTGATACTTGATTGAGTTCTCTTTGAGCTATTTTTTGAGTAACTTAATTTTTGTGGATAAATTAGAAAGCAGTAGCATCCACTTTAAAACAAAACATAGTGGATGCACTAGGCTTGTTTACTATAGCATTCACTAAATTTTCTTTTGAAATAGTTGCTTGGTCAATGAAATTATATACTATTTAAAATATTTTTGTCTTTTTCCTATAGTTGGGATTTAAGGACATATTTTTTGTGTTTGAAAATTATGATTTATCTCTTTTTCTATTGGTTGGAGTATTGGTTGGAGTAGCTCTATTATTCATTTTTCATTTAAGTAAATTAGGAAAATATGGGGACATTATATATTGTGGTAAATATTTAATCAATGCATGCAAACCGTGTGAGGCAACAACACCCAAAAGTTTCTTGACAAACATGATATGTTATGTTAATCAAAGGGACCAATCCTAAATGGGAATTCTTGTGTATGCCTTCACTTCATGCACACATCATACATATGAACCAAGTGCATGGATATTGATAATAGTGGGACCTTTGCAATCAAAGGGACCAATCCTAAATGGGAATTCTTGCATATGCCTTCACTTCATGCACACATCATACATATGAACCAAGTGCATGGATATTAATAATAGTAGGAACTTTGCAATCAAAGGGACCAATCCTAAATAGGAATTCTTGCGTATGCCTTCACTTCATGCACACATCGTACATATGAACCAAGTGCATGGATATTAATAATAGAAGGACTGTTATGTGTAAATGTGTGATAATATTTAGTTGAATCTGCAAATCCTATGAACAAAATATTGCAAATCAATTCTTATAACTCACCAAAAATTTGTTATCTGTTATTAAATACATTGTTAGCTCTTATAATAAATTTTTTATTAACCATTGTTCCTTTCTTCATTGGTTTTGTTGCTTTTTCTTACAAACAAAGGAAAAATTTCCCCATTCTTTTGTGCTCCTCCAAATAGAGGTATTGGTTGTTGTTACAAGCCCTCACAAGGGAAATAGGTACTATACATGGCATATGTTATGCAACCAAAAAACATGGAACAGTTGAAGCCAAGGGGTAGGTTAAATGGGTATGTGCAGGATCATAGTTAGGTAACTTCACATAAAAAATTGAATAAGTTATCTATATTATTTCAAAAATATGTAAGAATAGAATCTGTAGAAAATTGAATGTAGTTTCTAAACTACTAGGTTTATATAAAAAAATAAATCTATTTGGTGAATATTTGAAATTTCAATGTAGTAGTACTTAAATTTCAGGGAAAAAATAAGAAGTAGGTGTTTTTCTAACCACCCTAACCATAAAAAAATGATAATACTTTTTTATAAGATTTTAGATATAAGTAGAGGACTCATGTCACAAAGTGATACATATTTTTTTGTAATTTTTTCCTAGTAAATAATTATTTATAATTTTTTATTACAAATTTTAAAAATTATAAAAACTCGTATGTCTAACCACCTTAACTTGGTCAAAAAATCATGATTTTTTTTTAATCCTATATAATGTGAAGCATAGAATGTGACACATGTTTTAGATTCAAAAAATGTGATATTGTTTGAAAGCTATAGATGTTTTTCAATCAACCTATCAATCAAGACTTTAGTCATAATTCAAATAGAAATCAATAATAATTATTTATTAAATTCAAAGTAAAGCATAATTTATATTGGTGGAAAGCCTACAATATCATTTTAAAACCCTTTTCATTTCATCAATTTTGGATAAAAAAAGGGTCGTCAACCACATGGGCCATCATATCACTTACATATCGCCACTTTTTGGCCCATCATGATCTTGCACATACCCAAATGCAAATTCTATAGGATTTTTTCTTAGCCTAATGCATCCTACAATAATAAACGCATTGAAAAATTTCACACACACAACAATGTTTTTTTTTACTAAGGTTACAATGTTAGATATGTGTAATTATTTCCTTTGAAATTCATACACATTAAGCAAATGATAATTACAAAAGAGAAAACTAAATACTTTGGACAAGGTCTGGTTGACTGTGGAGGCATGTAATGCAATAGCTATAGATCGATCGACAAGCATTCCATATCCAATGCACATCATATAATTCCAATAGTGATCTGCCATGATTACAAAAATCAATTTCCTCCCAACAAAAGGCTATTTCTATTTTCCAAATTTACTTGAAACAAATTCAAAATTTGATTACTGTACTAAGCAACACATTGCATATGAATTGCATATCACATTGTTGCAATTATGCACATCTTTGACTACAAAATTATTGCAATCAAATGATTGCAAAGGTCCCTTGTTTCTGGGAAAAAAATAGACAAATTCAAACAAATCATATAGTTTTTAGATAGACATTCAAAGAATCAATCTTCATTCTAAACAAAAGAGAAAAAACATATGATACTCTGACCTTGTAGTCTCTCCTTCAAGAATCAAGTATACTTGTAGCTCCATAGGTCTTTGCCTCCACTCCAATTCCAAAAATTGGTTCCTATTACAAGGACAATTTAGACAAATGACAACAACCAATTACACATAATATGTAAAATACAAAACTATTGCAATCAATCTATAGTCAATGCATTTGATACATTCACAGTTAACAAGACCTTGCCCACAACATTTACTTTTTCATATGTAGCCTGCTTCTTGGCTTTTCCTATTTCATGTTTATGACATACATAGCATATGTCATGTGTAGTTACCTCACCTCTATGGAATTCTCCAATATTCAGTTGTTTTTCTATAAATTTCCTATGCCTTCAAAATAATAGAACACTTCTTTGTGCCTCAACATTCTTCACAAAATTTGTAGATCATATTCTAATGGATCAACCAAAGGACAAGTTTGTTTCCAGTCTATATTCTCACACGTTTATATGTAACAGCCTTGCCATTCTCACTATGTATGCACTCACTCTACGTTTGGAAGATATGCAACATAGTGAGTCATAGATAAGCATTCTCATTTACACTTGTTCACCATTAAAACACTACAAGGCATTGGGATTGCTCCACACCACTACCCTCAACATATTGTTTTTGGCGAGACTTCTCAATTATGTAAGTGCATTAATATTTAAACTTGTATTCTAGCTATAAATTTGTTATTCCTATTGACTTTAATTTTTATGGCCTATTTTTCATGGGCATATGCTCTTTTCTAAATTTAGGGTAAATAAAATTAATTATAATTAGTTATTTGACAAAATGAATTTAATTTAGAAATAGTATTTAAATATATTATAAAAAAATAAAGATGGTTAAAATATTCCAAAATATACTATTAATTGAACATAAAAATATATGGTACTAAAAAGATAGAATTCTTTTGAATTTTTAACTTATTTCTAATATTTATATTTTATCTCTTGTATATAAAATTAAACAAACTCCTTTAATAATTTTAATATCTTCATTTTGTAAAATTCTTTTATATTCTCAATATTTTACCAATATTTTTATTTTATGTCTTTTATAAATATAAAATAAATTAAAATACTTTAATATTTTTAATATCTTCATTTTGTAAAATGCTTTTAAATTTTTTAACTTATCACTAATATTTTTATTTTGTATACCTTACATATGTACTCAAAATGATTTATACGTTAACAAATAACTATGTTTACTAAATAGTTTCTAAAATATGGCCTTCTTTGTTTCTTACAATATGGAATTCATGTTGCCCATTTTCCTATTACTACCTTCAAAAATAAACTCTCCACCTTCACACTAAACCAATTTAAATTCCTAAATTACTTTAATACAAAAATTTATTAATATTATTTAACAAGCACACAAAAATTATGAATTTTAATATACACTTGTAATATGAATTCATTTTACAAATCTCCAACCATATTTTCCTTTCCCCTATGAACCTAAAAGCTCCTTGCTTGGTGAGAGGAACTCGACACACTATGTCAGTTGTTTCTAGATGACTTTGATTGTATTCTAGTATATCTTACAATATAAATGTATGCATATTGCTAAAAGTGTATAAAGTATCTACATCTGTGTTACACGTGCAAATCAGATACTTTGTATGTATCGTAAATTCTCAACCTTGATAATTTCATATTATGTTTGGCTCTTTCTTATGTACTTAGATCTAGTTATGTTAATTATTTATCTATTTTATTATCTTTTTGCAAAATCAAAATAAAATTGGGAATTAAAATTAATTATTTATTTAATAAATTAAATTTCAAAATAGGTTTGGTCTAGGGAAAATTCACCCTTGACCATCCTGTTTGGCCCAATTTTTAATACTTTATCGTCAGCATTTTTATGTTTGCGAATTTGAATTCATTTGTTGGCTTTTCAAAATAATTAGTGTAGGAAATGAAGAAATACATATTAACATAAGTATTTTTCACCATTTGAAAGTCTAAGTGTAATCTAAGAAATCTAGAAAGCAATTTAAATATTCAAAAATCAATCAAGAAAAAAATTGGCAACATTTTTCATTAGTCAAGGTTTACATTATCAACCTTAAATATTTTAGACCTAACATTTCAATTGTGCCATGCTTTCTATCTATGTCTTTATGTTTGTAGATAGTGTGTTGCCAATTTTTTTGCTTCATCTAGTTCTTCTAGACCATGGTGTTTGATGAATTCCTCATTCGTGAGTTTAAAGGATAGTTTTGTGTGGAGGTTATATACCATGAAATTTATAGGTATTCCAACTTACATGCCATACAAGAGATTAATTGGAGTATTCTTAATGTCTCATATATATGTAATGTGATATGCCTAGAGTACCATAGGAATTTTAATGTCTTAGAAGGTCCTCTTGGTATCACACATCTTAGTCAAAGTAGTTCTTATGATATTATTTACTTCTTCAGTTGTACCATTCTCTTGGGGATGGTACAGTGTGTTGCGGCTATAAGTGATCATGAAATAATTGACTAGTAATTACTTTATTACTTTGCTAACAAATTTTTTTCCCTCATAATTGGTTATTCAAGATTTTTTTTAAGAAAAAGGAAAGATGCTTGTAATTATATTAATAGATTAACATAGATACTTTTTGTGCACTTTTTGTGCACTTTTTGCACACACACCCCACTGAAAGAAGGGAACCTCTTTTGCTTGGTCTTTTCGCTCTTTCCTGTGGCCTTACCTTCTGGACTTCTCTTTGAAAATCATGAGATTTTAGTCTTCGGTGCTTTGGTCCTTTGGTCCAGGGATTGGGTTACTTTGCAATGTTCCTCAATGCTTACCTTGTTTGTGAAAATTCCCCTTTTGAATTAACACTTTGAAAATCATGAGTTTTGGGTAAATTCGGGTTTTTCCCTAGCTTCAGGATTTTCTTCCCCTGGCAGATTTCCCCAATTTCCTTGGAAACCCGATGAGGCTGGTTTTACATTGTGACCCAGAGATTTTGGTTCTTCACAGAATTTCGTGTCGACTAGATTTTACTGAAGTTCCTGCACCTCATCGGATTCTTGAATTCGTCTTAGGTTGTCCTATCACTGCATTTATGCTTCGCGTATGGTCTCTAAGAATTGGTTTTAATGAAGTCCGAGATGGTTTTTATGCATTGTGTCAAATTTTTTTGCCTTGATTGAATTTGATAAGCTTGATCTTGGGTGCTTGGATTGGTTTGGTGGTTGGGCCTATGGATTCTTGGTTTCAGTGGTGTTTGTTTGATGATTTTGGCATTTTCTTGGGGCTCTAGATTCTTGCCTATTTCTACCATTCTGATTTATCCTACATACATGGTATGTTTTGGTGCCCCTATTTTTAGTTGATGTGTATTATTTTCTTTAGGGTGTTGAGGGTATGCTTTGGATTTGGATTTCGGTAATGTGGGGAGTCTATGGTTAAATTAGGGTTATTCCCTTTGTTCTTTTGATGCTTCCTCTAAATCGATAGGGTCGTCCTTGCTAGTTTGGTGACCTGATTGTGCCCTTCATTGCTAGTTTTACCTCTTCCCAGGCATTGTCCTGTGCATGATTTTATTCTACCTAGAGTTTCAATCATGGAAAGAGTTTGTAATTATGTGTTCATCACAAAACCCTAGGTTTTGATCCCGAATTCATTACAGATAACTAGAAGATCACCCTTCGGAGAGTTTGGAAGTTAAATTTTTTGATCAAAGATTTGAAGAAAGTTGCATCTGAGCTTGAATCCCAAATTTTTGATCGTTTGATCAATTTGGGAGAAATCTTGAGAAGTTAAAGATTTGAGGATTTTGATCATCTCAAGGATTTCCTTCGCCTTAGGATTTCCTTGGATTTACATCGCTTGTTTTTTTTCTTGAAAGAGAACATAAAACATGAGAATTTAGCTGACTTTGTGAAAATCAGCTACCTTGGGATTTCCCTGGATTTCCTTCGATCCATCATTTTCCCAGAATGTGCTAGGTTTTTTTAAGTTTTATGGATTTTTCCTCCTCGACAAAATTCCTCGAAGATCTATTAGGAATGAAGAACCAAGAGAATGCATGAGTTAATTGTTAATGATTTGGCATTGTATGATTGATTTGAATCATTTAAGGATATGTGCAAGTGTTTATTGAGTTTTGGATGTTGATTGACTAACTTTGTGCGCTTGTTGAGCTTCCCTTTGTAAATTCTGCCAAGCCCAAAATTCCTCAAAATTTCGGGAAGGGGTGAAAATCTCGAACTTTGAATATGGGATGTTTAATGATAGTCTTAGGGATTTTGATGGTTGTTTACAATTCTTTGATGATGAAAATGTTATTTGTAGTGGACTAACTTGGATTCCCATGTTATAATGAATATTTATTGTGGCCTTTTGGGTGCAGGTTGAATCAAGTAAGGCAGTTGCTAGTAAAACCAAGAGTAAATAGGTAGGAAGTGAAGGATGCCTCTCCTCTTCATGAGTCACAAGATGTGCAGTATGAGTTCAAAAATGCAAAGGTTGGTGATCACCCAGAGATGAATCTAACAACAGAATAATCCAAATTGCCACTCCTGTAGCAGACAAGGATGGAAGGGATATTGCTCCTCAGGATTACACTATTCAAACTTTGAACTTGGGACGCACAAGAAAGGATCAAGAAAACAAATAATTCCAAGAGTCTCCATAGGCTATTCTAAGAAGGTTGGATAAGGAAACTGTAGAGAAGGAGATGTTGCAAAGAAAATTGGGTGATGTATGTAGATTTTTGTAGCACTTGATGGAGCCTCTACAGGAGGTAGGGAGTGAAGGAGAAACTTTTGAGGGTTTGTTACCTAAAGGGACACTTATCAATCTTGAGAAGAAGATGGCATCCACACAGGCTACCCACGAATGGCTGCAAGGGGTAAGGCACCAAGGAGATAGTATTATTAGGGACATTTTCTCCACTAGTGACGGTGCACATAGATCTTATGACTGGCTGGAAAATGTGCTAGGTCAAGATAAAACTAATACCGACGTCCTCTTGAAAATGTTAAAGATAATCATGGATTATATAAAGGAGAAGCTGGTGAGTGATGGGATCTGGCATCCTTCAAAGTTTTTAGAACCCTAGGAATGGAATGAATTATTACAGATCAATGAAAAGGTTCTGAAGAGGTCCACAAACAAGGGTAGTAGGTAGGGAATACATTGAAGGATATTTTTGGCTAGGGTATTCCATTCTTTCAAGTAATGACTAGGGAAAGAAGTTTGCACCCAAGCATCCGAGCCTTGAACAATTGAAGAAATATTGGGATGAGGTTTATGCTCTAGTGGATGATGGTCCAATCACAATTCACCATATAGATGATGCACCCATCTATAATGTTGTGATGGAGAAGTATCAAGATCTCAAATTGGAGGGGGATGAATTCATCAAGAAATGAAGGGAAGAGAATCATTCCCTTGATAGAAGATTCAAAATATTAAGTACCCTACCTTTGACCGACTTGGAGGCGATTTTCATTAGGGCGGAGAATAAATTAGGTCAGGGAAAAGATAAAGGGTCGACTAATGAGTGAGTACCTTAGAATTTGTTCTTCCCAATATTTCTTCTCCAACTTTCATATGCATTGGACCAAGTTATGTATAGAGATCCCAAGCCGACTTGGAAAAGAATCTCAAGAATTTAATGCACAGTATTATGTTTTTTTTTGAGATTTTTTCTTTTCTTTGGCCAACCTATTTTGTGGTTGACCTTCTTTGTTACCATAACTTGTGCCAATGTATGGTGTGATCTATATAAGTATGGAATTTCACCTCATTTGTAAGGGCTAGAAGATTAGATTTTTGACAAGGTAGGATTAGAAGTTAGTTTCATTTCGAAGCAAGTGTTGTATTACAAGATACTAGAATTGTTGCTACTATTGGATGAATTCAGTACAATTGAAGACATTGTGCTTTGGTGGCCTCTCTTGGATTGATTTATCTTGCATGGTTCTTGTTATTCTATCTTTCCAAACTTATTTTGAAATATTGAATGCAAATTAGATGTTAGATGTTAGTTTTTAGTTCTTTCATGATAATGGTGAAATGATAATAATGCTGATCGATCTTCGGTCCATACTTTTAGCAACTTGATGATTGTAAGTTGTTGTTTAAAGTTAGTCTGGGCCTTATTTTGTGCTTAGTTCAATTGTGGATGCTTTTTTGCATTGCACCATTTACTGGGTATGTGGATGAATGTTCATAGTCTAAAAATCTTCAATTTCCTCAGAATATTACACCATTTTTGCATAGTTGTAGGCTTGTCCTTGATTAAGCAAAGATTGGTTTTTTTGGAGATTTGTCCATTTGCAACATTCATCATTCTTGTGATTGATCTTAGGATATCTCTTAATATCTTATATTTTTCCATTTCTTTTATTATCTGGGTTAGATTTACGAATTTGAGTATCAATATATTGTGAAATCTGATAAGTTTGAAGATCCAATATTTTTTTGTAAGGCCCCTTTGTGATTACCAACAATATTCACATTATCTTTGAGTGTTTCACTGCATTGTCAAGACCTGAAATTAGAGACCTTGGGGTTATCTCTTGAGGCTTGCTAATAGAGATTCACCTTTTAAGAGAGATAGGATATCATGTTCTGTCAGATTTGTTGCTATGTAGAAAAAACCATCAACATATTGGCGCTAAAAGGAGGACTGAATAAGAAAGATGGATCAGTTTTGGTCTACCATTTCTCCTAAGAGATTCAAGAGAAGAAGTAGATCTACACTAGGAGAAGAAGAGTTACAAGAGTTACAAGCTCCTACCTGGTCAAGAAGGACCATAATAAAGGGAGAATCATCATCTACCCAACCAATTCCATCATCTTTTCCTTCCTCACCTTCATCAAGTCCATCTTCATCTGATTCTAAAGCCATTCCCATTCAACAGCCTCACTGGTCATAAATCGACCTTTACCACCCCCACTTCCACCAATGGCTTTCTTGGTGAACAACCCATCTCCATTATCCTTGAACAACTACAATGATATGCCAAAGAATCTTGAGATTTTATGCTCCAAGTTTCACATTAATAATCCCAAAAGGACAGCTAAAGTGCACATTCGAATTTTTAAAAATACCCTCAAGGATAGGGGAATTAATCATGAGGATGTTGCATGTAGAATTTTCCCATATTCCCTTGGGGATGAGGTATTTTATTGGTATAACCATCTTCCTATTGGGTCTATAGGTGCTTGGCTTCAATTGGAGGTTGCATTTTTACAGAGATTTGAGATCCCAATTAGTGCCAATGAGTTATTTCTACAATTTACTAGAGTCAAGAGGGGGGCAAATGAGCCAATAGGGGCTTTCAATAATAGATTTCATAGGGCTTATACTAGGCTGCAACCCCCTTATGTTATAGATGATGCCTTTGCTAGGGAATTTTACTATGAGGCTTTGGATAGTTTAACATCTACCTTTGTGAAATGGAGAGAAAACCCTCCTATCAACCTACTTGAAGCTTATGATGTGGCTGCTAAAGTAAGTACATATTTGAGGAAAATCTTGTCTAGACCCTTGCCATTAGCTAATCAAAAAATTATGTTGAGTTCAGCCCCTCAATTACCTTTAGTTTCACACCCAAGTCATCCCTTGAATCAAGCCCCACCCATGTCAAATTACCATCCAAATATGAATCAGCCTGCATTCTCTCATAAACAAGCTAATACACCCAGTTACTTGGAGAGCTCTAAGATATTTAACCAATCCTTGAACCATGGGTTCCATTTTGTTTATATACAGAATTCAACTAGTGTCATTCCACAATCAAACAATGCAGTCAAGGAGAGGATGGATGAACTCATAGAGCTAGTAAAGAATCTAGCCACCGAAGTCACCTACCTAAGGAACCAAAACAATCAACCTCAGGCTGTCCAAAGGGGAACTCAGTCCAATTATGATCAAGATTAGGGGCATAATCTTGATAGGGGACAATATTCTAAAGATTAACACTCAAGGCCGACATTTGATAGAAGGCACCTACCACTTCAAAATAGTACTTGGGGTATAAGGCTTGACAATGAAGGAGTCCTAACATCTTTGGAGTAGCCAAAAAATCAAGAAAATGCCCTAGATGGTGTATATCTAGTAGAAGAAGCTTTATCCGAATGGTGTAGGCTTCATAACACCAATCAACACTTTGAATTGGATTGTCAAGAATTTTATATTGGTACGTCTATTTTCCAACAAAAGGTCCAATATACCAACCAAAATTTGAGTGGACAAGAGATAGTACCATCTAATCCTTATGACATATGAATCTTGGTGGTGGATCATGCCCTACTTCCAAGGAGCGAAGAGAGTGGACTAGAAGAAAAACAAGACAAAAGTGTTCAAACAAGGTATGCATACAACAAAGAGTCTATGGTTCAATCCTTTGAAAGTGATGAGGAGAATGAAAATGGCCCGCTAGACAAGGAAGGATTCAAGAAAGTCAAGGGATCACATGTTGATGAAATCCTTATGTTACATGATATGCCTAAGAAACCTACTCATAAATTCGATAGTGCTGGCGCATCAATAGAGTCAGAAGAAGAGGTGGAAGAGAAAGTATGGTTGTCAGATCATACAAGGGATTTGCATCAAACTAAAAATAATGAGTCTCCAATAGAAGAATATCGACAAGTTGCCGATGAACTCCTTGAAGAAAAAGAACGAATAAATGGAGGAGTCAATATCTTGGAGGGCTATGTTCAAGTGTCTGAACCGATAGAAGATGAATTCAGGGAGTCTTCTTCTTCATCTAATTCTATGTTCTCTCTATCTATTGAGGAACTGCACAATGAAAATTCATAGATTTTAGGCATTAATGATGGGATAGCTAATGTGGTTCATACTGATGCGCAGGAAACCCTAAATGATGTTGAAAGTAGTAATGTTACAGTCATAATTGATCACATAGTTGTAGGTGAAAATATGCTTGAGGATCAGTTTGTGATGCCTCTTGATGAACATCCTGCTGAGAAACTTTTTGTGCATGACAAAGCTTATGCAATTTGATCACTAATTCCTCATGAAGATACTCGAATAGGTGAAAAGTTCCATGATGTTAATTTTGAATTTGTTCAACCTAATTTTCATCTTGAATTGATCATTGATGACTCTGATTTTGTTGTGAATGTTTCAAGTGTAAGAGGGATACATCACCATCAGTGGAGACCTCCTGAGGATGTGGGCATCAACTCTTCATAATTGGAGGACAATAAACTTAACATGCAGTCTGAACAAGCATCTCACTAGGTTGTTTCTTTCCTTGCTAATTTTTTTGAAGCTTATCATTTTGATTATGGAGGTTTAGGGAAGACAACGTGCATATGGATTTATCATGGTTTCAACGAGTTTCCTCAGTTGGTGATTATTCTTGTTGAGAATGTTGAGTTTGAATGTTGAATTGTTGAGGTTTTTTTTCTTGAATATACGGATGAATTTTCATTCTTGAGGACTTTTACAATCACCTTGTTGATTTTCCATTCACTGAAAAATCCAAATAGGTGTCGGTCTCAACTCACCTTATTTGATCATGAGTCATTTTGAGTCTCTTTGTACATAATGCTAATTTCAATAGATGCAACTTTCCCTATTGTTCCTTTGATTTTAGTCTATTTTTTGTTTTCTTTAGGGTAGGTGGCTTTAGTTTAGATCGCTTTTCTTTGCCTTTAGTTGGATTTTGGTGTGCTTTGTTTGGTTTTTCTTTTTATTTGCTCTTGCTTTGGGGTTTTCTTGCTTTCTTTTGGGCTTGTTGCATCTGCATAACAGGCTGCTTGCCTAGGGGTTGTCTTGTGAATTTATTTTACAAATTCTAATCATCTTTTTAGATTCAATTGGTAGAATTCCTTTGTCTGATGTTGCATATGCTTGGAATTGGAGTCACTTGATTAAGTCACATTCTAGAATGTATGCGGGTCTCATATTTTCACAAAAATCTTAAAGACTCCAAGGTTGCATATGGTCTTTTTGAAGTCTAACTGGGTGGAAAATCTTATGTTCCTCTCCACTGCCACTATGGTTCTCATCCCTGAGAATGAGATTCACTACTTGCAAGGTGAAAGGGAAAGTTTAAAAGATCTCAAAGAGGATATAAAAAAAAAGGAAGGAAAATATAATATTGAAAATCAAAAGAAATATTCCCTTATTAGGGGCATCCTAGTATCTCTATTGGGGCTATAGACACCTAGCTAGTAGTAGAGCTATGCTTCGGAGGATCACAGTGATAACCTCGTCGAGGCTATGGATGCCTGACTGGCAGTGAGGATCTATCTTGGTTGCTTTTGGAGTTGGAACCTTTATGTAGCCCTATCAGACTGTGTTTGGTCCTTATTGCAACTAAGGAAAGGGAAATGAATGCATACACACACACTTTGATCCTAGTCTAGGAAAGGTTTGCTTGTTTGTGATTTTCGAAACCTTGCCCATAGGTAATCTGATGTAAGGATTGAAATTAGAGATTCTAGGTTCTTGATTCCAATTTTCCATTGAAATGATCTAGAGCATTTCCCCAACGGAGTTGCCATTTGCTGTGCACTTTTTGCACACATGCCCCACTAAAATTAGGGACCCTCTTTTTCTTGGTCTTTTGGCTCTTTTCTGAGGTCTTGCCTTCGAGACTTGTCTTTGGAAATCATGAGAATTTGGTCTTTGGTGCTTTGGTCCTTTGGTCTAGGGATTTGGTTACTTTGCAATGTTCCTCAATGCTTATCTTGTTTGTGCAAAATCCCCTTTTGAAGTAACACTTTGAAAATCATGAGTTTTGGGTGAATTCAGATTTTTCCCTGCCTTTGGGGTGATCCCACAAAGGTAGTTTACAATTTCTGGGAGATTTTGATTTTTTGCTGAAATCACATATTTTTAGAAAATATAATGATTTAATTCTTAAAAAGTTTCATTTTAAGGATTTCAATTGAAGAGGGTTTGATCAAACCACCTTAGATCAAGCCCCCTTGGATATAACCTCGCTATTTTTAAACCATACCTACAATGAAGTCTCCTTCACACCTATCAAAATGCTGATAAAAAACCACTTTTGATTTACCTTTTGGGGGATCAAATAAATTGATTTAACATTTATTTCAAATGATCATGGTAGTCCTCAGAATAAGCTATCCAATGAATATAATTTTAGTATGTTTTGGTTTTATTATGTATGTATTTTTTAAGTTTTATTAAACATAAGTTTTTCATCAAAAATCAAACTCTCTATTCTCCACATGTGGAAAAATAGCATATTATCAAAATAAATTTTAAAAAAATATGTTTAGGCTACGTATTGATGTAATTGGTTTGACTTTGAAACTTGATTAAGGAAATTTTTTTTATTAAAACACTATGAAAAAAAAATGAAAGTGCTAGATATCGTAGTTATAAATCTAAATTTGAAAAAAATAGAATTTTATCCTTCATACTAAAAAAAGTTATGTTGTATATGGTAAGCGTCATTCCTTAAAAATGTTGTTTTTAAAAAAAATATAGTTTTTGAAGGAGATAGAAAATGAAGTGCAATCTAATTCCAAAAAAATTTGAAAAAAATATATTTAGAATCTATAGACAAAATGTCACAAATCACAAGTGTTAGGACTGAAAATTTCCATCTAAAATCCTAAGGTGTTTTCCACAGTTTTCCATAAAAATCCATAAATACCCTAAGGGATTTTATTTTATTTGCCTATCTTTTTCATAAAAATTATTCATTTTATTCCTCATCCATTTTATCATGCTTTTCAATTCCTTACCGCTCCCTTAATATGCACTCCATAATCCTTTACTTCTTTACCGCGACCTCCCACAAAGGGGCCTATGGTATGGCAGTAGTGGTTAGCAGGTAAGTATAAAACGTTTACCTCGCCACTGCACACGGTCTAAACATAGACTGCAGTAGTGTGGTGGGCGTTCATTGACTAGTCAAGCAGGCAGATAGGACGCTCACTGCGGTACTGCAAGGGGTTTGAGTGGAGACCGTGGTGACTATGGTAATAGTTAGCGGTTAGTGATTATTTAGTAATGATGGCATGGTCAACAATCAACAGGGGAGGCAGCGACAATGATAGCTACCGCAGTACTGCTGACAGTCAAGCCAGTGACCACGGTAGCGCGGTAGACACAGGGATAGCCATCACGGTGAGTAGAAATGACAACAAGGGATAACTGTTAGCAGTTACTGCAATACTGCGGGGAGTAGTCAGATAGACCGCGGTGATGGCATTAAGGGGTGATGGAAGCTGCAACAGTCAGTGTGGGGTCAGGCACATCCATACTACCAGAGAAAAGTCAAAGCTTGCGGTAGCGCTATAAGAGGAGATGGAATCTGTGATAGTCAGAGGTGGGGCCAGTCAAAAGTTGACCACTGTTCAATGACATGAATAATTAAAAGCATAAAGTGAAAATTAAAAGTAGGACTATAGTTTAAATATTTGATTTGCTGATAAGGCAATTAATCAAATATTTTATTTCTCATTGAAGGGTCACGACCCTTGGTTTATTTTGTATAAATAATTTGAAGATTAGTTGTAGGATGGAGGGATTTAGAGGTGGGAGGAGGAATGAGATTTTTCCTAGTAGGGGACTGGGATGGAAATCATGTATGTACCTTTTGTGAAACAGATCAATGGAGAAATTATTTTGAATTGCTGAAACCTTCCTGTTGTTAATTGTTGTGTTGCAATAATATATATTTTTTATTTAATTTTCTCCAACTTGAAGTCCTTTGATCATTCAAATCAATATATCAAGCGTATGTCTGATTCATTTGTGTGATTTTTATTTGCTAGGTATCTACAAGCCAGAATTAAATTCTTTCAAGTAAATCATAGTGAGTTAGGATTTCTTTTGGACTATTGATGTAGAATTTGATAAGAAAACATTCCAGCCTTATTTATGAAAGTCATAAACCAATGAGGTTTTATGCCACTCATATAGTTTCATTTTTTAAAGTTCCTAACAATTTGAATTAAGATAGAGAGGGAAATACATTCAATTCTAAATATTCTTGACTCCATTGCCCATATGGACAAAAGGCACTGATGTGCCTCAACCCAAAGATTGAATTTCATATCAAAAAACTTTCATTTGTGTATTAGGAGTAGGATTAGTTGTAGGGATTTTCACCTATCCACTTCCTTTTCCATTGTGGGTAGATTGTTGCATTAGGAAACACATTTCAATCTGCATCATTCATTAGGTTCACCCGCCTAGGTCTAGCAGAAGCTAAAGAGTAGAAGGTTAGATTGTATAATTGGCCTTGTATGTTGTCCAAGAATGTTGTAAGAGTCTTGCATACTCTTGAGGTTAAAACCTACATTTTTGAGTACCAATAGTTTGGCGACTCCGCTGGGGACAAATTCTAGAAAGTTTTCAGCCTTTCCATTTATAGAGTCAGCAAAGTTTTACAATTTTTTTTGGAGATTCCGCTAGGGCAAACTAGAGCAATCCATTTCATTTTCCTACTTTTGGAAAATTAGGTGGTGACTCTTTTTTAGATTTGATAAGTAATGCATGGATATTGTGGAACAGACACATTTTTTCAAGATGTCAGAAGAAGAGAGAAGACAACAGTCAATAAGAGAGTTGAAGGAATTGAGAAAGTAAGGCTGAAATTGGACCAATAGATGGTACAAGTGAACCAACATTTGTTACAATTGGGAGTCAAAGGTGCTCAAACTACATCACCAAATAGGCCATCATATAGTGAGAATGAAGATACAACTGCCAAAAGATCTTGGACACCACAAGTGCCCTATGATGCAACTGAGGAGAATTCTGGAAACAAAGGTAATGTACTCTATTCACAACAAAGTATTTTTGATGAGTATATTCAAATAAAAGAAAGATACAAAAATCTTGTGGATGCCTTTTTTGATATAAGGAGATGTAAGGGAGAAGATTTAAACTCTCAAATACAATATGATGGTAGAAATTTGTATGCAATTACCCCCCCATCATAGGCCCACAAGACCCACATTTGTTGCACAATTTTTGAGAGCATTCAAGCCTAAATCAGTTAATTGGTTAGAGTCATTAAAACAACAATCCCTTGATGTAGCAAATAAATTTATTGATTTGGAAGATGATAGGGACACACCATTTGGAGAATACATCAACAGTGCTTCAAAAGCTGAAATAGAAAATGATATCATGCTGTCTGACAATGAAGATATGGAGAGTACCTCTGGTATAATAGATTGTGAGTCAAATTGTGAAGATGAAATAGTGGATATTGATCTTCAAGAGGATGATTGTTGTAATTATTATGAAGATCAAGAAGAGATTGCAGACATGGTAGAAGATATGGAAGCAGAAACATGTTCACTCAACATTCAACAAGTTTCAAATTTGTTAACTCTGGAGTACCAGAAGTATACACATGAAGATGGTTCCAAGACTTTGGTCCTATCCTATATATTCTTTGACAGTGAAGATATTGTGTGTAGTGATTTGAATGGTTTCATGTCCATCTCTCATAGTGATGAAAATTTTGAAGCTAATAATGAATTTTTTTGTGTCCAAGAAGAGGTATGTGAATTAAATGATTTATCCCTGCAAGAAAATGATATTGGTTTGCATATCATTGATGATGGATTTCCAACATTTTTTGATTCAAGTATTTATAAAGATGACTGCTTAGGTCACGGGTATGTTTCAATGCCAATTGGTGATAGAAAAGAAACAAAAAATAATTTTGATTTGATTATTTAAAAAGATCTTGATGAGATTGAATTTATAGATTTCCATAAGAAATATTGAAATTTTTAGGTCCCAATGCAGTTGCAGGCACATTCAAGAACATATGACAATGAGGAAGCCTATGATTTTTTGTTGAATGTGGATACATTTTGTATGTTGAGGGTGATAAATTTGTTTTATATGATAATGAGAATGATGAAATATAGAGTGATGAAATGAATATCAAACAGATTGAACACAATGATTTCGTGAAGGTTTTCAATGGTAGTGCATGTTGCATGGTAGGTGGAATGGATAGTTTCAAAAGAAACCTGATGAGTTCTAATCAGAACAAACTCTATGATAGAGGAAAGTGCAGGTTTTTCTTTTTGGGGTGGCCTGGGGCCATTCCTTATGGTTTGATTTTTTGAACCAAAGAAAGTACAAAGGATTAAGGATTGCCAGTGCATGGACAATTCTTAACAATGCCTCTTTAAAAATTCTCTTCCATGCACAGTAGTTTAGGATTTTCCATTTCTCCATTTTGGTCCTTTTTCCATCTCTACTCTATTCATTCCTTCCATTATCCATTGCCTTCATTTTTCATGGCTTAGCTTGGTCTTATCTACCACTGATATTCTGGATTCTTGCAGTGATTTGCAAATCACTCATCCCCAACAGGAGCCACTGTTAGGACTGAAAATTTCCATCTAAAACCCTAAGGTGCTTTCCATAGTTTTCCATAAAAATCCATAAATACCCTAAGGGATTTTATTTTTTTTGCCTATCTTTTTCATAAAAATTATTCATTTTATTCCCCGTCCATTTTATCATGCTTTTCAAATCCTTACCACTCCCTTAATATGCACTTCATAAGCCTTTACCGCTTTATTGCGGCCTCCCACAAAGGGGCCTCCAGTATGGCAGTAGTGGTTAGCAGGTAAGTATAAAACGTTTACTGCACCACCGCACACAGTCTAAACATAGACCATGGTAGTGTGATGGGCAGTCATTGACTGGTCAAGTAGGCAGATAGGAGGCTCATCATGGTACCACATGGGGTTTGAGTGGAGACCGAGGTGACTACGGTAATAGTTAGCGGTTAGTGATCAGTCAGTAACGATGGCGTGGTCAATGGTCAACAGGGGAGGTAGCGGCAATGATAGCTACTATGGTACCACTAGCAATCAAGCCAATGACCATGATAGCATGGTAGACAAGGGGATAGCCATCACGATGAGCGGAAATGGCAACAAGGGATAACTGTTAGCAGTTACCATAGTACCGTGGGGAGTAGCCAGATAGACCGCGGTGATGGCGGTAAGGGGTGATGGAAGTTGCGACAGTCAGTGTGGGGCTAGGCACCACCATACCAGGGGAGAAAAGTTAAAGCCCGTAGTAGCACAGTAAGAGGAGATGGAAGCCGTGACAGTCAGAGGTGGGCCTGGTCAAAAGATGACCACTGTTGAATGATAGGAATAAGTAAAAGCATAAAGTGAAAATCAAAAGTAGGACTATAGTTTAAATATTTTATTTCTTGTCAGAAAATTCAAATGGCTATAACTGGAAAATTTAAGGGTCACGACCCTTGGTTTATTTTGTATAAATAATTTGAAGATCAGTTGTGGATGGGGGGAGTTAGACGTGGGAGGAGGAATGATATTTTTCCTAGTAGGGGACTGGGATGGAAATCATGTACGAACCTTTTGTGAAACAGATCAATGGAGAAATTATTTTGAATTGCTAAAACCTTCCTATTGTGAATTGTTGTGTTGCAATAATATATATATATTTTTTAATTGTCTCCAACTTGAAGTCCTTTGATCATTTAAATCAATATATCAAACGTATGTTTGATTCATTTGTGTGATTTTTATTTGCTGGTATCTGCAAGCCAAAATTAAATTCCTTCAAGTAAATTACAGTGATTTATTATTTCTTTTCGATTGTTGATGTAGAATTTGATAAGAAAACATTCCAACCTTATTTATTCAAGCCATAAATCAATGAGGTTTTATGCCAGTCATATAATTTAATTTTTTAAGTGCCTAAAAAATTGAATTAAGACAGAGAGGGAAATACATTCAATTCTAAATATTCTTGACTCCATTGCCCATATGGACAGAGGGCATTGATCTGCCTCAACCCAGAGATTGAATTTCATATCAAACAATTCATTCAAAAACCTTTCATTTATGTATAAGGTGTGGGATTAGTTGTATATTTTTTCACCTATCCACTACCTCTTCCATTGTGGGTAGATTGTTGCATCAGGAAACACTTTTCAATCTGCATCATTCATTAGGTTCACCCGCCTAGGTCTAGGAGAACCTAAAGAGTAGAAGGTTCGATTGTATAATTGGCCTTGTATGTTTTCCAAGAATGTTGTAAGAGTATTGCATACTCTTGAGGTTAAAACCTACATTTTTGAGTACCAACACTTTGGCGACTCCACTGGGGACAAATTCCAGAAATTTTTCAACCTTTCCATTTATAGAGTAAGCAAAGGTTTACAATTTTTTTTGGAAATTCCACTGGGGCAAACCAAAGCAATCCATTTCATTTTCCTACTTTTCGAAAAGTAGGTTGCAACTCTATTTTAGATTTGATAAGTAATGCATGGATATTGTGGAATAAACACATTTTTTCGAGATGTTAGAAGAAGAGAGAAGACAACAGTCGATAAGATAGTTGAAGGAATTGAGACAAGAAAAGCTACAATTGGACCAACAGTTGTTACAATTGGGAGTCAAAGGTGCTCAAAGTGCATCACCAAACAGGCCATTATACAGTGAGAATGAAGATACAAGTGCCAGAAGATCTTGGACACCACAAGTGCCCTATGATGCAAATGAGGAGAATTCTGGAAACAAAGGTAATGTACTCTATTCACAACAAATTATTTTTGATGAGTATATTAAAATAGAAGAAAGAAAGAAAAATCTTGTGGATGCCTGTTTTGATATAAGGAGATGTAAGGGAGAAGATGTAAACTCTCTATACAATAGGATGGTAGAAATTTGTATGCAATTACCTCCCCATCATTTCTGGGTAGATTGTTGCATCAGGAAATACATTTCAATCTGCATCATTCATTAGGTTCACCCTCCTAGGTCTAGAAGAACCTAAATAGTAGAAAGTTTGTATAATTGGCCTTGTATGTTGTCCAGGAATGTTGTAAGAGTCTTGCATACTCTTGAGGTTAAAACCTACATTTTTGAGTACCAACAACTAGTTTGCATTATCCTCAAATTCATCATGGTTTAGCCGTTATAGGAGCCCAAAAATGAAGATTTAGTTAAAAAAAATCAGTTCGGTGTCCAGTTTGCCTTAAAATTGTAAACCAGTATTGTGTGATCACCCTTCAGGATTTTCTTCCTGTGGCAGATTTCCCCAGTTTCCTTGGAATCCTAATGAGGCTGGTTTTACATTATGACCCGGATATTTTGGTCCTTCAAAAAATTTTGTGTCGACCAGATTCTACCAAAGTTCTTGCACCTCATTGGATTCTCGGACTCATCTTAGGCTATCTCATCATTGCATTTACGCTCTGTGTACGGTCTCTTAGAATTGGGTTCAATGAAGTCCAGGATGGTTTTTATGCATTGTGTCGACTTATTTTCCCTTGACTGAATTTGATAAGCTTGATCTTGGGTGTTTGGCTTGGTTTGGTGATTGGGCATGTGGATTCTTGGTTTTGGTGGTGTTTGTTCAGTGATTTTGGCATTTGTTTGAGGATCTAGATTCTTTCCTATTGCTTCCATTATGATTTATTCTGCATACATGGTATGTTTTGGTGCCCCTTTTTTAGTTGATGTGTATTATTTTCTATAGGGTGTCGAGGGTATTCTTTGGATTTGGATTTCGGTATCGTGGGGAGTCTGTGTCTAAATTAGGGTTATTCCCTTTGTTCTTTTGATGCCTCCTCTGAATTAATAGGGTCGTCCTTGCTAGTTTAGTGACCCAATTGTGCCCTTCATTGCTAGTTTTACCTCTTCCGAAGCATGGTCTTGTGCGCGATTTCATTTTTCCTAGAGTTTCAATCATGGAATGAGTCTGTAATTGCATATTCATCATGAAACCCTAGGGTTTGATCCCAAATTCATTACTGATAACTATTAGATCACCCTTGGGAGAGTTCGGAAGTTAAATTTGTTAATGAAAGATTTGAAGAATGTTGGATCTGAGCTGGAATCCCAAATTTGTGATCATTCGATCAATTTGGGTGAAATCTTGATGAATTCAAAGATTTCAGGATTTCAATCATCTTTGGGATTTCCATCGCCTTAGGAATTCTCCAGATTTCCATCACCTTAGGATTTCTCCAGATTTCCATCGCTTAGTAGTTTTCCCGAAAGAGTACATAAAAGATGAGAATTAAGTTGACTTCCTAAAAATTCACTACATTGGGATTTCCCTAGATTTCCTTCGATCCATCATTTTCCTAGAATGTGCTAGGGTTTGTTAAGTTTCACGGATTTCTATCCCTGATAGAATTCCCCAAAGATCTGTTAAGAATGAAGAACCAAGAGAATGCATGAGTTAATTGTTTATTATTTTGCATTGTATGATTGATTTGAATAATTTTAGGATATGTGCAAGCATTTCTTGAGTTCTAGATGTTGATTGACTAACTTTGTGCACTTGCTGAGCTTCCCTCGACAAATTGCACCTAGCCCGGAATTCCCCAAAATTCCCTTCTGGCCTTAATTCCACGAAGGGGTCAAAATCCTGAACTTTAAAGATGGGATGTTTAATGATAGTCTTAGGTATTTTGATGGTTGTTTTGACTTCTTTGATGATGAACATGTTATTTTCAGTGGACTAACTTGGATTCTCATGGTATAATGAATATTTATTGTGGCCTATTGGGTGTAGGTTGAATCAAGTAAGGCAGTTGTTGGTAAGACCAAGAGTAAACAGGTAGGAAGTGAAGGATGCCTCCCCTCTTCATGAGTCACAAGACATGCAATATGAGCCGAAGGATGCAAAGGTTGGTGATCACCTAGAGATGAATCTGACAACAAAATAATCCACATTGCCACTCCTATAGTAGACAAGGATGGAAGGGATATTGCTCCCTAGGATTACACTGTTCAAACTTTGAACTTGGGACCCACAAACAAGGATCAAGAAAAGGAAGGATTCCAGGAGTCTCCACAAGCTATGTTGAGAAGGTTGGAGAAGGAAACTATATAGAAGGAGAGGTTGCAAAGATAGTTGGGTGATGTATGCAGATTTGTGCAGCACTTGATGGAGCCTTTGCAGGAGATAGGGAGTGAAGGAGAAAATTTTGAGGGTCTGTTACCTAAAGGGACACCTACTGAGCTTGAGAAGAAGATGACAACCACACAGGCTACCCAAGAATTCCTAAAAGGAGTAAGGCATCGAGGAGATAGTATGATTAGTGACATTTTGTCCACTGGTGATGATGCACATAGATCATATGACTGGCTGCAGAATGTGCTAGGGAAAGATAAAATTGATATCGACCTCCTCTTGCAAAAGTTAAAGATAATCATGGATTATACAAAGGAGAAATTGGTGAGTGATGGGATCTTTCCTCCTTCAAAGTTTTTAGAACCTTGGGAATGACATGAGTTATTACCGATCAATGAAAAGGTTCTGAAGACGTCCACAAATAGGGGCAGCAAGTAGGGAATACATTAAAGGATATTTTTTGCTAGGGTATTCGATTCTTTGATGTCATGATTAGGGAAAGAAGTTTGCACCCAAGCATCTGAGCCTTGAAAATTTTGAGAAATGGTGGTGTGAGGTTTATGCTACAGTGGATGATGGTCCAATCACAGTTCACCATCTGGATGATAAGTACATCTATAATGTTTTCATGGAGAAGTATCAAGATCTCAAGGTGGAGGGGGATGAAGTCATCAAGAAATCAAGGGAAGAGATTAAGTCCCTTGATAGAAGATTCAAAATATTTTTAAGTGCCCTGCTTTTGGCCGACCTAGAGGCGATTTTCCTTAGGGCGCAGGATAAATTAGGTCAATGAAAAGATAAAGGGCTGGCCAATGAGTGAGTACCTCAGAATTTCTACTTCCTAATATTTCTTCTCCAACTTTCATATGCATTGGACCGAGTTATGTATAGAGATCCCAGACCCACTTGGAAAAGAATCTCAAGAATTTAATGGAGTATTATGTTTTATTTTAGGATTTTCTCTTTTCTTTGGCTGACCTGTTTTGTGGCTGACCTTCTTTGTTACCCTAGCTTGGGCTGATGTATGGTGTGATCTACTTCATTTGTATGGGCTAGAAGATTAGACTTTTTAGAGGCAAGTTAAGCAATAGAGCCGAAAGCTAGGATTAGAAGTTATTTTCATTTCGATACAGGTGTTGTAATACATGATACTGGAATTGTTGCTACTGTTGGATAAATTCAATACAATTGAAGACATTGTGCTTTGGTGGCCTCTCTTGGATTGATTTATCTTGCATGGTTCTTTTTATTCTATCTTTCCAAACTACTTTTGAAATATTGAATGCAAATTAGATGTTAGATGTTGGTTTTCGGTTCTTTTATGGTAATAGTGAAATGTTAATAATTTTGATCAATCTCCGGTCCATACTTTTAGCAAATTATTGATTGTAAGTTGCTTTGTAAAGTTAGTTTGGGCATTATTTTGTGCTAAGTTGAACTGTGGAAGCTTGTTTACATTGCACCATTTACTGGGTATGTGGATGAATGTTCATAGTCTAAAAATATTCAGTTTCCTTAGAAGATTGCACCTTTTTTGCATAGTTGTAGGCTTGTCCTTGATTAAGAAAAGATTGGTTTTGTTGGAGATTCGTCCATTTGCAACTTTCATCATTGTTGTGATTGATCTTAGGAGTAATTATAATCTTAGGATCTCTCTTAAACTCTTATCATTTTCTATTTCTTTTATTATCTGGGTTAGATTTAGAAATTTGAGTATCAATATATTATGAAATCTGATAAGTTTGAAGATCCAGTATTTGTTTGTAAGGTCCCTTTGTGATTACCAACAATATTTACATTATCTCTGAGTTGTTTCACTGCATTCTTAGGACCTGACATTAAAGACCTTGGAGTTATCTCTTGAGACTTATTGATAGAGATTCACCTTTCAAAAGAGATAGGATGCCATATTCTCTTTGAGTTGTTGCTGTGCGAAAACACCATCAACAATACTTACATATAATTTTTTGTCTAAAATAAGGACTTACCATAAATGATGACTAGCCCATCTAATTTGAAAGCACACATATTGTTTGCCTCCCCTTTACAAAATTCTATATTCTAGATCTTTACATAGAAAACCTTACCACCCTTATAAAAAATACTACTTCCTTTATTTATGTAAAACCATACCACCCTAACTTGATATTTTCATACATACTCATCTACGCATTATCAAAAAATGGATTTACAAAATAACAAACTAAGCACCCCTATTATTCAAATTAACCGATTTTTCTCCTTGGTCCTCGTGAGCTATCATCTATACTTGGCTTGCAACTTGGGCTTGAGAATGGACTGTAATATTTATGTCTAGAATTTGAAGATTAACCTTGTTGACATGACGATTTGGAGGAGGAACAATCTCTTGCAGCCCTTGGATGCACTCATGAGACAAGAGGAATGAAAGAGCGCGAGACTTTCTTTTAAAATTATCAATTTCTTCCCTGAAAAATTCAAAATGATACATATTCAAAGCTATATACAGATAGTTTGACAAACCTTTGAGTAGGGATAGCTTCATTGCTTCATAGGTGTCCATGTACCTCTACTTGTAGAGAAGGTAATGTTTGGGAAATAATCCCCCAACAAACCCTTCACCCTATGTGAAATCGTACAACTGAACACTCTGCAATAAGGCTCCCTCTTGCAAATACTTTTCTTTCACTACTTTAGTAACCACATACTCGAGAGAGTTAGCATTTTGCAACAAATCCATTGTATTGGAAAGAAAAATCGAAAGAAGATTCACAGGAAAGATTATGTGTTGAGAACCAGTATGCAAAACCTCCTCTCCTATCATTGTTTTGACACAATTAAGAAACTGATGGGCAGTTGACCTTAATCAGCTGTTGGAGTCGCTCTTTCTCTATGCAACTAGAGAAGGGTAGTTCCCACGGTTGAACCACAACAAGAATTCTGTAGTTTCGGGGCCGAAAATCCATACTGTTGGTAACCTTCGAGCGATGCCCACCAGAAGCCATCCTTTGAGCTTGAAACCGAACACCACAATCTTCAAATTCTAGAGAAAGCAAAATTCTACCCACGGATTAAATGCTATAGCGAGCTTGGAGAATAAACAAGCCTTGTTTAAAGTGGATTATCTTTGGCAAATGCACATTTAAAGACAATTTTCTTAAACTCGACCATTCTTGGAAATGATGGCATAAAATTATTGCATACTCCAAATCTAGCTTGGTAAAATGAAATGGGTTTTTTTTGTCTTATCAACTCAGTAACACCACTTCAACTGGCTCCTGCCATCACCACCTAAGTTTAAGTACATGCAGATGATGATATCTTAAACGTGACTAGTACTAACATCCTGCAGACACAAAAAATAGAGTTAGATAAAGTCATATTCGACGGTAGGAAGCATTATCCCATTCTGAATTCCCATGAGATCGATGCATTGGCTGGTACTAGTTGCATGCTCTAGGCTATCCCAATTATGATGTTTGAAAAGCCACTTACAGCCTTGAGAAAATCTCACTCATGTTTTAGAAAACTCCATTTATCCCTGCTCCAAACATCACACTAATCTGTACTGGTGAAGACACACAACTGATTGAATTTGAACATAAAGATTAATCTCTTTATCCCCATTTAAGCTTACGACATCCACACTGTCCTTCATCACTTGAACACAATCAGCCATGTGAGCTCTAAGAAATTTACAAGACCCTTCAAATATTAAGTGGCATAACCTTTAGGCATCCCAACATTTAGTTCACTTATTTGATTTTCTTTTTAGCAAAAAGAGCCTTTCTTTCACAAGTTAAATCTTTCTAAATTTCCTTTGCATCTTGAGTTAATAATTCTACTAACCATGAATAAGCATTAATCTAACTAATAGTTATTAGGACTACTTGCTCTATGCCACACATCCCTTTTACTAACACAATGCATATATGCATAAATTTAGCAAATTACTCCTTTGTGTCTTTAGATTATTCAAGATTTAAGGCATTGTGATGTGCAATTTCCTCCAATTAAGGGTATTCTCTGACTCAGCTAATGTCTTGGGATAAAAGTATTTCTTGATTATTACATCCCATATTTTCTAAGTAATCTACTAACTTGTTACCTTCTCGATATATGTGAGTGATCTGGTAATTCTAGCAATGACCAAGCTCTTTGAAGAATGTAATATAAACTCCAATTTTGAACTTTTTTTCTTTGCAAGCATTAACAATCAACAAAGAATCACCTTCAATATGAAACTTTATAATGCCAAGCTTCAATGCAATTTCCAATCCTATAAACAATGCTTTTGATTCTACTAGGTTATTACAACCTTTTGGGAGATGATTTGAACTAATTGCTATTAGTTTTCCCTTTGAATATCTTAAACATATACTTGCCTCTGATTCTGCACGATTTCCTTTTGAGGCCCCATCAAAAGTAAATTTTATGAAACCTTCTTGAGGTGCCTTCCATTTAACCTACTTCCTGTCACTCTTCATTGCATTTAAATGTAGTAGACTATTTGGGAGTGACAATTTTAAACTCTTCCAATTGCATAGAATAAAATCATCCCAACTTGTAAAAACTGAACTAAAACCCTTATGCTTTTGAACACTTGAATTCACAGTCTCATAAACAACCTTCTCAATTATTGCATTCACTGTATCAATTGATGACGCTACTTTCCCGAAGATGTAGAAGTTTCACTCCCACCATAAATTCCATATAACTAAAGTTGGCACCACTTTCCAAATGCACAAAAAAAAAGAAGATTTAAATAAAACCAACCAAATTTTAAACAAATCCCATAAATAATTTGGCAAAGGAGTATAAAAATTATGTTTGTTAAAAAAAAAGGCCCAACACTGTTGTGCAAAAGTGCATTTAACAAACAAGTGATCTATCTCTTCTAGCTCCTCATTACACAATGAGTACTTGAAAGGATCTACTATTTTTAGCTTTGTTAGCCAGTCACTAGTTAAAATTCTCTTCCTCAATGCCAACCAAGAAAAAATCCCCGCCTTAGGTAGAATTTTGTTGTCACAACAAAATGAATAGGCCTTTTAAGGAGCTAGTTGACCTATTTTCTGACTTAAAGCCTTATAACCTTGCTTAATTGTAGAATTTCCATCTCTTGATGTTTCCCATACAAGTATTTCCAGCTTTGAAGAGAGAAAAACCACATGTTTTTAAAATATTTCTTGTATCCCATTACACTGTTGTATATAAAGAGAAGGATTTGAGATGCTTTTCCAAGTCATTTTTCCTATCGTAGTTTCCATTGATTGTACATAATCGAAAAAAATTCCCCCCATGTCTCCTTTAAGGTTACCATTGCAAGGAATAAATTAGGATTAGCCTACAAAGGTGGATTCTCATTCCAAGAATCACTCCTAAATTTGACACTTTCATCGTTATTTACCTCCCATGATATATATGTAGTAATTATCTTCCTACAAGAAATTAGAAGATTCTACATAGCCAATCCTTTTGGGGGATTATAAATGGTGAGAATTTTTGAAAGATTGAAGTTATACAAATATTTTTCTTGCAAAATTTTGCACCATTTAGCCTTTGGATTTACATACATTTTCCAAAGTAGTTTTGCTCCAAATGCTTTATTCTTGCTTGATATGTTGTGGATTCTAGCCCCACCTTGAAATTTGTCTTGTTTCATGCCCTCTAAAGATATTAATGACACCTTACTTTGTTCATCCATATTCCCTTTCCATATGAAACCTCTAATTACTTTCTCATTCTTCAAAATCATTGATTGTGGAGCTTTCAGAACTACAAGAAAATAATTAGGAATTGAAGACAAGACTGCTTTTACCAAAAAAAGTCTCCCTGAAAAAGATAGCCATCTTGCCTTCCATAGTAAAATCCTTGACTTTAATCTTTCTATTACTTTCACCCAATATGCTACCTTATTTGGTCTCGAGAAAAAAGGGAATCCCTAAATAAGTACATGGTAAGATAGCTTGTTGGAAACCAAGAATTGTGATTATCTTGTTTCATATCTCCTCTTGTGTGTTAAGTATATAAAATTTTGACTTTGAAGCATTTATCCTTTTTCCTAAAGCTAAAGAATATTTATCTAAGACTTCCTTAATCTACTTTTCTTTTGTAATGGTGGCTTTCCCAAATAGATTGGTGTCATCGGAAAAGAGATAATGTGTAACTACTAAACTTGTGTTTCCTATTTGGACCCCCTTCCAATGTCCCTGAGAATATTTAATAGCCCATAATAGATCAAAACACAAAATGTCCTAGCATTTTTTGAAAAAGAGAGCAGTAAAACTGTGTGGGCCATGAGCTTTATTCAGGGTGAAATAAAAAGCAAATTTTTAACCTCTTCTAGCAAGAATGGTCTCATTAATGATTCATTATCCCTTTCAAAAATAATTTGTGGAATTGCTTCCAAAATTTCTACTTCATCTTTGTTGTTTTGTTCTCCTCTATCTTGTGGTGCAGATAAGAGTTTTGAGTAGAATCTAACAAAATGTTTACTTATATCTTCTTCCTTAGTAAGCCAATTCCCCATTCGAATCTCCTAAACAAAAGGAATTACTTTGGAAGCCCTTTTAATATGAGTAGAGGCATGAAAATACTTGGTATTACGATTGCCCTCCCTCAACCACATGTCCCTTGAATTTTTCCTCTAGTAAATCTCTTCTCTTGCACATAACTCTTCCACTCCTCTTGCAATTTCTTTTGTTTATCATATGATAAATAATCCAAACCACATTGAAAAATTTGGTCATGCACATCTTCCAGTTCTTTTCAGATGAACTCTTTTTAATGAAAATATTCTTAAAAACCTTTTTATTCCATGTTATGAGGTGTTACTTAATGTACATTAACTATTTACATAGCTGAAACATCTTTGTGCTCTACTCATATGGTGTTGTAGTCCACCAATGATGAATCAAATCCATAAGCTCTGGATGCCTAAACCACATAATCTCAATCTTAAAGGAAGATTTTATTTTTGGATGAGAGACATTTCAAATGTTGAGAGAGATTGCATAGTGATCAAATACTGCAAAAGGCAAGATCTCTGATGCTAAATTATGTTGTAAGATGAAACAATTAGATGAGACAAGATATCTATCCAACCTTAGCTCTATTTAGAGAAAGTATTTCCTTCTATTTTTCCATGTAAAATTTCCCTTAGCTGGAATAATATCCCTTAAAGTATTAGTGTTGATGAATTATTGAAATCTACCATTCCTTTAGATGAAAGACTAATATTCCCTTTCTTTTCCTGTAGCGAAGTGATAGTATTAAAGTCTCTTGCTAGTATAATTTTTTCATCCCCAACATCAATTATTATTTGTGTTATTTGATCCCATCAATTTTTATTATCAAAAGTGGAAGATGGCCCATAATTGTTAAACAACCCAAATTTTAAGTCAAATTTTGTTACTTCCAACAATTGCCAATTATTCTCATTTTTTCTTGACATCACACTTATGGAATTTCGATTCCATAAAGCCACGAGTCCCCCTGATGCTCCTTAAGTAGGTGAGTGCACTGATTTCCACATCTACCACTTTTGTATTGTAGCTTTATAAGTATCTTATGAATTTTTTGTTTCCTGAAGAATAACAATATCATCTTCACACCCATCCACTTGATGTTTGATGCAAGCACGTTTGTCAAGGGCATTGATTCCCCTAAAATTCCATTATATGATTTTCATTGTGTGTGAGGAGAGAAACAAGATCTTCTTGAACACTTATTTGTTGTTTATGATTGAGTCAAATAATGTCTTTTGGATTTCTACCTCTATTTCCTCTTGTAGCTTTGTAGCCTTTGATTTACGAGCTCTCTTTCTCCGTGATATTTTTGTCATTGATTGGTATGGAGTTTATGAAATAGATAAGCATTGTGACTAATCAAACTCAACATCTTCCTAACTTAGAAATTGTTTTGTTTTAGTGAATGATGAAATATTTGTCTGAGTATCCTTAGTTTATGCATTTGATATATTGTTACTGATTTTCCCCTTTCCTTTTTCAATGTTACAGTCCAAGAAATTCACTTCTTTTGCAATTTCATTTTCTATTTCATCAACTATTTCTAAACCAACTAACAGAAGGATCTTTTCTACTAAAACTACCAACTCTACATCACTTTCCTTCTCAATGTTCTTTTAAGATTCATGCCATTGTACCCATTCTAAACCAAGAGGAAGAGCCTTTTCTTGGATTATAATTACTTCTTGTTTTTCCATTTTACTAGGTAGTATAAGCAACATTGAATCTTGAAACGTCAATTTCCTAACTACAACATCCAATTGATGTTCATAAATCTATAGATATGGGGAATATAAGTTCAAGATGTATCTCATATTCAGCTTTCCCAATATATCTAGATTTTTAGCAAAATCTATGGACACTAAAAATTGATTTGCACACCTTATTGGTGCTAAGCCATGTTTACTTATTTGTCCTTTTCCCATTGTAGGCTCCCTAAATCCTTGATGTCTAGATTTGGGAATGATTTGATTTATGTTAAACTAAAGTACCACCTTTGAATATATTTTACTTGTTGGAATCTACTGACTCAATTCTATTCTCTTCCCCCTATTTTTAGAGGTACAAGCTTGATTTTATGCATTATCCTTTTTTGCATACTCAAGGACATAATGCCCTAATGTATAACATTGAGCACATAAATTATAAGGGGTTTCAAGGATTAACTCTTGACCATTTACAATATTTAGATGTTATCTCTATGTGAGTTGGGTGCTTTTTCATTGTGCCAAGAAATACACACAACCTAACTGGCTTTGATGAGTTATTGAAGAAAAGAAAATCATGCTTAAGAAAGATGCCTATCTGATTAGCCATGATTTCTAACAAATTCAGCTTCCTATATTCTAATGGTAATGCATGCATTTGGAACGAAAGGGGATAAAATGAGCAGAAAAATCTTCAGATTGAAAATTTGGAGTCCAATGTTGCATGTATAAACTAGATCCTTGAAATGGCCATGATTTGATATTAAAAACCTCATCTTTGTAAGTTTTATTAGAAAATAGAAATATAAAAATTCCTTGACACTTATCTAGATAGAAAACTTTGATAGCTCCTTCTCATTCATCAAATATTAAATCCTTTAATTTTTCTAAATCTAGGTTAAGCTTCCAAAACTTGCATATGAGTTCTTTTTCCCTCATATCTTTAACTTGCAACTACATAAAATGTTCTAGAAATGTGACCTTGATGATTCCCTGCTATTGCAGAGGTATATCCTTATCGACCTTCATGGAAATATCAAATCCTTCTTTAGGACTCCACTGTGGTTTTCTTGACTCTCTTTTTGTGTTTATTTCCTCCTCCATTTTTTTCTTTATGGGTTCATATCTATTTATTTTGGTCCTTGATCCATTTCTTCTATTTCTCTTGCCTTGAGATTTTCACCGCTACCACTATATAGATGACATCTTCTAATTTGTCTGATGTGCATGCTAACCACCCATTTTATTTCTATTTTCACCAAAGAGAGTGAAACCCCAACTCTCTGAATATTTATGATTTTGTTCTTGAAGACCCTTTTCTTCTACACTGATTGTTCTTGCCTTTGAGTGCTTTGCATTTTGTAAATTTGATCTAAAAATAGTCCATTATGTTTCCTTTGATTAGATGTTTCCTTTTGAGGATGGTACTGCACATGCTGGGAACCCATGTTCTTTTCGTTTTGACACCTTAGTGAGTATTGTTGATTTTTTTGTTGAGAGCCTTTTTTTGATTAGTAATTCCTCTTGTATGGCCAAAAGGGATATTTTCCTTTGAGATCTCGACATATGAGAGATTTCGATTGAAGATACCTCCTTCTTGTTCAAAAACCCTATTTATCAAGGGTTTTTTCTAACATTCTTTTGACCTTAAATCCTTCTCATAGTTTGCATAGAAGCGATCGAGATATCTTTTGTCTTTCTTAGGGATCACTTCATCTTCGCATATATCCAAGATCAGCTGCTTGCGTTTGTCGAAATGCCTATGCAGTACCAAAATGGCCTCAAATTTTGTCTCACAAATCTATGCTTAATCGGTTGTGTTTTTGACCCTACATGATATTGTCCTACATTGCCCTTGGTCGAAATGCCTATGCAGTGCCAAAATGGCCTCAAATTTTGTCTCACAAATCTATGCTTAATCGGTTGTGTTTTTGACCCTACATGATATTGTCCTACATTGCCCTTGGTCAAAATGCCTATGCAGTGCCAAAATGGCCTCAAATTTTGTCTCACAAATCTATGCTTAATCGGTTGTGTTTTTGACCCTACATGATATTGTCCTACATTGCCCTTGGTCCCTTGATTGTGATGAGGCCTTCTATTAGGAATTCAATGCTGATGAGGGCCAGAGAATCTATTATTTTTTGTAAATTGACCATTGGTTGGGCATTTTTCCTAACCATTGCTCAACCATCTTAAGACCTTTTTCATTAAGGGAATGGAAACTTTAATCTAGTATTTTTTATGGTAAATTAATTTTATTATGGTATGTGCGGTGCAATTTGTAGTTGGTTTAGCTTTGCCCCATTTAGTTAATTATTCTATACCAATGATAATAAATCTAGCTTTAGAAAGTTTTGCCAAAGGGCCTATAGACCCTTTAAATTTAATAGCCCATTTCTTAAATGGGCTCTTTTCTTAGACTGGATGGAGGGACATCTCATCTCTAGTGGTAGATCACCCTATTCTCTAGAAAATATCACAGTTATTTATATAGTTTCGTATCTTTATATGTACTAGGCCACCATAACCTAGCTAGAAATATTTTTGAGGAAGTAGTGTCTCTATAATAATATCCTCCTACAATAGCTTCATGTGCTTCCCTTAAAATAAATTTCATTCCTTTTCATAGAATATTATTTAGAGAATGGAAAGAAAAATAGAACCATAGGTCCTAATGTATAGAACCTAAGATTAAATGTGAGTTTTTTTGGGGCTCTTTTTCTAAGTTTCATTAAAGAGGGATACCAACAAGGTGAATAGATTGACTATCGATCATGAAGGTGATCCAATCAGACTTAGATATCCTTCTTTTAAGCATTAAGAATATACTAGAAACGGTTTGAAATGATTAACCTAATTAAGCTATATGACCTGATATGATAAATACAATATTCTAGAAATGAAAAAACTTAAACAATAATTTTTTGGTGAATCTGAGAAGCACTAGATATTGTGTACCTGTCACATAAAATTGGATCTAGCATGAAAATGATGACTTAGACGCCTAGGGGCATATGCGTCTCTAATAGGGAGTCCTGAAACTGATTTTGTAGTTCTTTGGTGTTGGATCTAAGATTTTGATTCCTAGTTGGAGGGTTGTCAAAATGTCATTAGTAAATTTTGTAGGTGGTTTTTAATAGCTTGAAAAAATTTAGGGCCTTGAATATGACAATAGAAAACTTGCATTCAATATTCATTCAATTATCTTCAAACTCGTAACTTGCAAATTCAAAGAAATATAAAATTCTGTGCCATATAAGGGTTAGACTATTGAATCCCACTTATGCTATTTTGTGCTTGATGTCACTTGATGCTTATCTTCTCAGTTGATCCATGTTTTGATTGGCACATCTACTTCATTGATATTACTATCTTGGTGGCACTAATTGTTTAACTCCATGTGCATATTAGAAATGCTTGTTGAGGTATTCTGGTTACAGGTCATTTGTCTCCATTTGATCAGATTACAAATGCTTGTTGAGTTATTCTGGTTACAGGTCATTTGTCTCCATTTGATCAGGTGATACATTTATGGTTTAATCTATTACTGGTTCAGTGATGATCTCAAATCATGTTATCCATGGCATAAATCAGTTTTATACAAGCTCGTGCATCTTGAAATTGTTAATGGTTTACATAATGCAACATGTTTCTCAATAGAATAAGGGTCTATGGTAAGTGGCATGGCAGTGTGAATTTAATAATGCAAAATCAGTCTTCATAAGTCACTGGACTTTATCTTGGCATTGGCACAACTTATAACAATGGACATTTTGAGATCACAAATTGGCATTATGAACTCATCATGAAAATTCAGCCTTCTCTATTCATAATTAGTCTTTGGAATTCATTTGGAAATGGCACATAATATTGCATTGAGCATGTCAAAGTGGATTTCAACCTTGGGTAAAGGTATTTGAACTAGTCTCCTTCTTGCATTTGAATTAGGTCTAAAAGTTTATCCTTTAATTCAACCTTAAGGCCAACTGTAGCAAATGGAATTGGTTAATTTTTGATATCACATTAAATGTGACCTAAGCTTTGATCACTAGGGAAATAACAAGTCTTTGATATCGACTTGTGTGAGTAATGTGGTCTTATAAAAAGATTATAAGTCATTATTATGTCGGCAGTCTACTTGGCATTTTGAAAATGTCTTAAGAGTTTTGTTTTGGACAGCATGATTACCTTAAAATCTGCCCGCGGTTTTCAAAGAGCATAAAAAGTCTTTGATTTATTATTATCTATCCTTACGGTCTTCAAATGTTATTCATCTTGACAAAGGAACTCATTTTTTTTGTTTATTGTCGCAAGTTAGGGAAAAAACATTTTTGTTGTTTCACGTTTTTGTGTTGCCCACTTTCTGGCCGCCACCATGGAGCATTTGCCTTGGGCGTTTTTGGTTCCCTTTGACATTTTTGCTGCTGTACAACAGATTGGGAGCAGTTTGGAGAAGCTAGGAACTCTCCACAGAAGTCATTCCATGTGTCTTCCTTTAGCCAGAGCCTGCAAACTCATTTTTGGAAGGTTGTGTGGCCATTTTTCCTCTCCATTGCAGATCTGGTTATCTATTTTTGAACAGCAATTTCGTTTTGCCAAGTATTTGCTCTTTCATTGGTTTGCAGATCCATTTTAGCTCAGCAAAGGTTATTTCGTGCCATGTCTTCTCTCACTTGAAAACAAAAAAATGAAAAACGTTTTTTGTTTTTCTCATGAAATTTTTGGATCAGCATTCTATTTTTGACGGTTATCATGTCAGTTATATTTTGGATTGGGTTGTCTGGTTATGGGTAATGCTAATTCAATCGAATCTTTGCATATGGCTATCCGGGTTATTAAATAACACTTCCTGTGAAGGCATTTCAGTCAAACTTCAAAATGTTTTCAGTTTGTTAAGTTTTCAAGTCACTATTTTGGACATAGCTCTCAAAATATTCTCTCAGCCTCACTGGAATTTGTGGGTAATAGTTAAAATGCTTGGTTATTGCTTTTCGGTTGAATGCATGTTGGGGTTTCAGTTATCTCTCTTTCATTGCAGCTTATGTGTTAGATCTCGTTAGGTATATGCCTTCTTTATTACTTCATATGGGTAAAATCTAAATGTGTGTTTCTATTTGCTAAAGATACCTATGATGCATTGCTAGTTCTGTCAAGAAAAATGATTATCATTTCTTTTTCAAATGATGTGCTCTCATTGCATTTTTTTAGCACTGCATGTGCAGGCTTCTAGTGAAGACAAGCTCTGTCACTCTTCTATTCTTGGTCATTGTTGTTCTATCCTAAATAGAAAGAAAGAATCTCTCTTTCGTGAAAACTGCAACTTCAGATCTGACTTGATAGTCATTATGTAACTTGAAAAAAAACCTTGCATAATCTTCTAGAATGTGAAATTCAAAAGACAATTGTAATACTTCCAATATGTAATGATTTTTTCTGTAAAAAGTGCATCACAGTGAGTTGAGGGTTCAATTATGATAGAAAATAAAAATATGAAACAAGGGTATATTATTTTGGAGATGTGAAAGAGTCCTTTTTTAGTACTATGAAGCTGAAAGTTGGAAAAAACAACGTGTATTCAGATTTATAGTTTTCTGTATGGGAAAACATTAAAAATCAAACAGTGAGAAAAGAAAGAAAAGATGTATCATTATAATATAGTTTGATGAGATTGCATTGTGACTATGATAAGATTTTCCTCAAGCTGTCTTAAGGCTTGATAATGGATGGAACACTGAAGAGTCAATCTTGACTTTTGAGCATTTTACACATTGTCCGTCAAGAGGCACTTGACAGAAATAAAAAGAAACAGAGAAATAGAGAGATCCTCTGTATCATTGTATGTTCTATTGTAAAGCAGAAAAGGGGTTTGTGCTCCTTGAGATAAGTGTCTCTAAACAAAAAAGGGGTTGGTTCTCCTTGAGATTGGTGTCTCTAAACAGAGGGGTTGGTGCTCCTTGAGTCGATGCTCAGAAATCAGCCTTTGAGGCTTTGTCAAAATAAACTATTGAAATGAAAGCCTGAAAAAGGCAGCAGGTTCAGGAGTGGTTTTTCTACCCTAGGAGGGTTTTCCACTAAGCAATTTATGTGTCTCCCATCTGTGTGATTTATGTCTATCTTGCATAATCCTTTTGTCAGTCATTTATGTTATTGTGCTCATTTAATTGGTAAATGCTCTGATACTTTAAGGATGTTTAAAAGTTTTTTGTCAATTTGCTCAAGTCTATCATGCATAGTTAGAATGTGCAAATCTGGTGCAAAATGTCTTTTATAAAGTGAATTAACTTATGCATTTTGTGCTCATTTTATGAATACTCAAAAGGTTATAAATGTCAGTCATGCTTCATATTAAGCTGATCTAAAGTGCTAATGTTCACATTGGGTTAATCTCTGTTTAAATGTTTCTTTATGCATTCAATGTTAAAAGTTAAAATTAGTCCACTCTGATTTAGCCCCCCCCTCCTCTCAGAGTGAATAAACTTCCAACAATTGGTATCAAAGCATAGGGTCCTGCATTAGGTTTCCTACCTAGGATTGATTCTGGTCTTGGAAGTCTATTTTTGGGTGTCGTGGAGTATTTGTCATGGCTAAGTGCAAAAGGAACAAAGGTCAAAAGAAAGCTACTTGTGTCAAGCAAACATTTGATAAATCAACCCCTACCAAGTCTTGTGAAGTTTAGTCTCAAAAATTACCCCTGCTAGTTAATACTAAAAGTGACTCTGTAGTTGATGAAAAAGATCACTTGGTAAGTGACTTTGAACAAGAATTTGACGAAAAGGATTGTGAAGGTGATGAGTTTGAAGTTGATTTAGAGGCAGAACTTCTTGCTGCCTTAGATGAGCTTAAGAGGATTAGAAAAGAAAATCAAGATCTTAATGTACGCTTACAGGAAGGTGTTAGTGTCAATAAAGCTATAATACAAGATCCGAATGATGATAAAAAGACTATTGAATTTCTCAAAGCCCAAATTGTTGACAAGAAAAAGACTGAAGAGGGATGAGTATCCAAGTTAAAAGACAAGAATGACTTATGCAATAAAATGGAAAATGAAGTTGCCTCATTTAAGAGATGTTCAGATAATGATTCCTTGTTAAAAGAACTAACTCTTAAAGATAATTTGATTATCAATCAGAAAATTGAAATTGAAGAATGCAAAAGGATTGTAGGTGTTGTAAAGTCTTATTTGGAAGCTAAAAAGATTGAATGTCTAAAACTTGAAGGAGAAGTAGTTACTTTGAGAAAAGAGCTTGAAAGTGCTAAGATTCAATTGGTTAAAAATCATAAATTTGATTGCAGTACTAATTTATTGAATGAGATGATTGGCAGACAAAAGCGATTTAAAGATCCTACATGAGTGGGATATGAGGTTGGACAAGGCTCTATAGAAGAATCTAAGAATGAATTAGTTTTTACTACTACTGATGGAAAGTCATTTATTGCTAAGAATACACCAAGATTGAAAGTTGATCTTGATCACCATACTGTTGATGCTCAAACAAAAGAAAAATGGGTTAGGACAAAAAGACCATCAAGATATTCATTTATTAGGTATAACCACTCTCAATTTCATGGCTATTGTTTTTGCTGCAATGCTTATGGACATAGAGAAAGAAATTGTTGGATGAATAAAAGTCATAATGATGTGAGAAATGTCAAGAGAGGTTCATATAACATTCCTAGAAGAAATTATTCTCTCTTTGGTCTAGACAACTCTACTAAATGTTATAGGTGTAATGGGTTTGGACACAAAGCATAGTTGTGTAAGAAAAGTTTGATAAAGCCATCTAGGGACTACATGTTCAAACAAAAAGAAAATAATACCATGGGTAAGGAAAAGACAAAGCCTATACAAGTATGGAGAAGAAAGAAAGAAAAGAAAAATGAAGAACTAAAACTTGTGCATGCTGCACAAGAATCATCACTAAGTTTTTGAAAGATAGTATGAAGATAGGGGGAGATGATTAATGCTTTCTGAATAAATCCCTTTGATATCAAATAAAAGGTAGCAGAATTTTGTTGTTTCATAACCTACTTATCATCAAATGCAAGACACATATTTGTTTTATTGTCTTGCTGGAAATAATAGTGACAGTGTGTGATGATAACTGTCTTATTGCAATGATCCATCTATATCATCATTAAGTTAGAAGATGATTTTATCATATGATTTTTGGTTTTTTTGAAATTGATATCTTTTGTGTAGTTTGGTGTGTCCACAGTAAAAGATACCAGTGGCACAATTACATTTTCCACCATTGGTAAAAAAAATTGTGATTAACCTTACTTTGTTGTAATGCATTGGTTGGGCCAAAAGGATCAATATCTTTTCTTTGTTCTTATCAGAATAGGGGATGGTTTGTGTTACTCAAAGAAATTCGTGAGGTTAAGATTTTTGAACAGTTAAGTAGTGCTCTCTTTGTCTTTATCATCAAATCTTGCTATATTGTCTTATCTTTACTCAATACTTTGAAAACTTCTATAACAGCAACTTGATAAAAATTCAGCAACAAAGCATGTTATGACAGTGAATTCGTTGAGATCTAAATTGGAAGAATGATAGAGGCAGTTAGTTGAAAAGAACTAAACTGTAAATGTTGAGTTCTAGAGTGTTATGCTTGAAAAATGTGAACAACATACTAAGTGGTTGCTATAAATTCATCTATTTATGGGATTGTGGTTGCCGATGCAACATTTTTGGCTTTGATTATGTTGGTATTGTATACGAGAACTTGAGAACAGCAAACAACATTGATAGAAGTTTGGGTATTCTTGAATGATGAAATTTTCAATATGCATCTAATGATCAATAATTTCTTTTGACAGTTGTTATTACGTGATACTGACAGTTTGGTGTCTTGAGACTTGTGTAGTGGATTGTATGCTATAGATTTGGCTGCTTGTGTTTTTTCTGGTAAAAGGTGTTATTCTAGAGAGCAAGATTAGAAAAGATTTTTTGTGAAGCTTATTTGCTGGGGGAGCTTGGTTCTATGGTTGCTCTCTTACAACTTGTTGATCTCTGTTTGCTGCTCTAAGTGTATTTTCAGCTAGTTCATTGGTTTTTTTTTGTCCTTGATAACAATATTGGTTTTGGTGACACATTTACTTTTTCTGGGTGGTACTTAATGTGAACAGTTGGTTCTTGGTTCACATGTTTTATGGCATGCTCTTGGTTTTTATATGGTGGTACTAATGTTTGCCAGATGCTCATTACAATAGGATATGCAGTTGTGCTTGGTTATTCATACTGGTAATTGTGTCCTTATAGTTGAAAATGAAGGATGAAGCTTAATGTGACCAAAAGGTGGAAAAGTTAGCCTTGATCTATAGTTTTGATTATGAATCTTTTGACAGGTTGCTTGGAAAATGGTTGTACAGTGATATTCAGATTCGCAGCCTTGTGATGTTGATTGATTTTTTAGTCATTTTGGATTACTATTGATGTCAAACTTGAGATTGATACATTTGTTTAACTTCATGCAATTAAGATGATATCCATTGCCATTCATGGTTGTTCAGGATCATAAAATTTGCTTATGTTACTGTTCATAGTTTTGTATGGGCATGTATTTGTTTCAAGTTTGGCTTTGTATTATAGGTGACCAAGGTATTGGTTGGTTGTTGTATTTCATGGAGAAAATGGGGAGAATATGGTGGTATTGTTGATTGTTAAAATGACACAAACAACATTAAAATAGAATATTTCTACTCTATTTCTCCTGAAAAAGAAAGACTACATATAGTGGCCTAACTCCCAAGGTCCTGGTAGTTGGTTCTCAACTGTCTGGTCTCACTCAATTGGTTCATGCAACTATAATATTCAAGGGGCCTATGTTGGTAATAAAAGACTTTAAGCAATGACTCTTTTTCTATAACAAATGGGTTTTAAACAAAAGAAAAAGATGGAACAAAGGGATAACTAGTAAATTTGAATCAACCTTATCTAATGTTTGGACATATATCTTCAATAATGAATATTTTCCAATCAAATCAAGAAAACCATAAGATGACACAATCTATAGAATGATCTATACTGTTGCATACATTTTAGGTGCTTAATTAATTCCACACTTGCAATATCAAGAATACTTCAAGGATTACAAAACAACACACATTCATTCATCAATAAGATCATAGATCAACAAACTCCAGTAAATTTAATTCAATGACAATCTAACAAGATAATCTTTAAATCTGGTTTCTTCTAATACTTTTCACCACATAAGACACTATCATGCTACAACATAATCACTGGAATTCATATGGATTATAACTTATCAACCTTATCAAATAATGCAACTCAATTTGAACTCCATATTGTGTAAAAACTATCAAGTAACAATGTATCTTCAAAAAACAATGATCACTACAAAACTCTATCTCCTAGTCTTCAGGTAAGCCAATTCTATTCTCAATTACCTAACCTTTACAATATGATACCCCTTGGGTATTTATAGATATACAAAAATTCTGAACATCACTTCTATTTTAAGCTATCCACCTTTTCAGGAACTAAACTCTCTTGGAAACTCAGATCAATTTGATCTTGATTTCTTACATTTAAAAATTTTAGTTAATCTAAAAATAGAATATAGAAGAGAAGAAGAAGTCATGCGCCCCCAAGAATGTCAATGCTGTATGCATGCAACATGCAAGGAAGATAAAAATCATGCATGCAAAACTTTCATGCATGTGAAACCAGATTTGCAATGAACGTATCATAACTAGTGAAGACTTGTTGTAATGTATCCATTTCTGGTCCATCAATCCAGATGTCTTCCATCTTAATCCAATCCCACTTTTCTATAGAAAATTATTTCATACTCTTCATTTTCATCAATTCTCTCCCTACAACTTTATCTCCTCTTTGACCTCTACAAGCCGATCTATTACCAAATCTTCCTTATCATCCTCTTCTTGTAGGAGTCCTCTGAATCTTTCATTCCATTTCTCTTTAACCTGATTGACAAGCATGCCATCTTTGGTCATTACATTTACATCAACAATTATGGCAACAAGCGCTTCCAACTCTTCTAACTGCTCAGTCAAATTATTCATTGCTTCCTGAATCTCATCCTTGTGTTTGCTCAAAAAAGCCAATCCTAAAATTGAGTATGTGAGAAGTCTTCTCCACAAAGTATTTATTATCTTCCTCAAGTATGTACTGTTCTAAAAGAGTTGTTAGAGGCAATGCTTTCACCTTTTCTAACTTTTGACCATACTCCTTATATTCTTCTTTTTTTTTTTTTTTCTGATGCCTCAATATATTGATGGATCTCTTTTATTACTCCTTTTCCCTCCTTGTAGGATTCAAACCCTCTTGCTAAAACCTCTCCTACCCCTTGGTTCAATTTGTCTATCCATTTGTCTACCATATCTGCCTTACCTCTAACTTGCACCAAATCATCTACCTCTATTTTGCTTAACAAAACAGGAGTCTCAATAGCTGCAACTTGCTGTGACCTTGTAGAGGAGACACTCTTCAAGAATGAATGCAACTGATCCAATTGAGCTTTAAGATCATCTTTCTTTTGCTTGTCCTTTATCATTCTTGATTTAGTCATTGAAGCCACTACATCAAGCAAATTCATTTGTTTATTTATAGTGGGTCTTCCCAAATTGACCGTACTTGATTGATAGTCTATCAATTGCATGTCCCCTACCTCCTTTTGTGTCATTGGCATGACACATTTAGCAACTATCTCCCCTTTATCTGTGAGTCTGGTAGAATGTAAGATTTTAGCCTTCTTCTTAGGCTTTTCCTGCTCTATCCCCTTCATCATATCCTCCCAATTGAGAGGTTATGGAGGTGTTCTTTCCCTTTTCTGCAGGTCCAATTTTAACCACGTAGGAGTAGTTGGAGTAGTAGTCATCATAGAGGAAGAGGGACTAATAACTGTAGACGGTAGCTACATACTCACTTGAGATTGGAATTCAACCCCTGCTTTCTCTTATTGTTCTCGTAGTATATACATTTGCACAAGTCTTTCAGCCTCTTCTCTATCTTCCTGTTCTTGTATTTTCTTATCTTCTCTTTCTTTTTCCAACCTTTCCTTTTCTAGAGCCTCCCTTTCCAATTTCTCTTTTTCTAAGGCTTCTAACTTTTCCCTTTCTAAACTTTCCTTTACCAAAGTCTTAAATTTTTCAGCTTCTGCTTCTTCTTCCTGTTGTTTCCTAATCAGCTCTTCGGCCTCTTTTTCCTTCCTTATCATTTTTGCCCCTTCCTCTTTTTGTCGAGCTTCCTCTCCAAGTTTCAATCTAGCAACCAGGATTTCCTTTTCCCTTTGGTTTCTTGCTTTCTCCTCCTCAAGATCATGGATTTTCTGTACTAATTCTAATTTTTCATTCTCTTCCTTAACCTTAAGTTCATTCTCTTGTTGTCTTCTTTGTTTTTCTACCTCATCAGCTACTACTTTTGCTTCTATCTCCTTTTGTTTCTCCACTACAGCCGTTGCATTAGAATCTCTTGTAGCATCTTCAGACAACTTCCACTGATCTTCTTGTGTTAAGATCTGCTCAATATCCTCATTTAGAGGCATGTTCTCTTGCAAATCTTTCTCTAGTAGAGTTTCATCATAATTTGTCTCTACTTCTAGATTTTCATCCTCTGGCTCTTTCCCTTTGGCAGCTTCAGCCATGCTATGAAGTGCTCCTTCCTAAACTTCTTTACTCTTTTTCCTGGTAAGTGGGACTTCTGTAGATTATTCACCCAATGTGGGCATTGAGACAATAGATCTTACTAGAACATCTCCCTCTGGTGATTCTTCTTCATCATCTACTACCTCAAGTTCGATTTCTTCAACATCCGGAGGAGGGAATTCTAATGGCTCCTTGGGAGGTGTCTTTCTCTTGATTCTCTTGTATCCTTTTCCCTTTTTAAGAACTGGTCCTTGAGGAGCTTGAGTTCTCATCATCAACCATTGCACACTTCTATCCAAGACTGTTCTTCCAATTTTCTTAATATCAATTGTTTCCTTAGCATCCCAGCCAATTGGATCTAAGCTCTTGGTACCAATGTTCAAGGCTTCATATGAAGGATCAAATACAATTCCATCATCCACCAATGTGTCTGGAATATTTTCCTTAACACCTAACTCTGCCATGAGTGCAACCGACAATCTTTCATAGTTCTTTTTCTTGAAATCATACTCATCCTGCCGATCACTCCAAAAATCTTCTAACAAATTGAAATGCCTAGTGAATACCAAAGGTAATAAAGCATACATCTTCTTCCTCAGATCAAAATACTTATGAGTTGTATACAATCCCAATTTCAATTGTATCAACTCATTACAAACTACCTTTGCTCCCTTCAAGTGTTGACAGCTATATTACCCCAACTTCATGGGAAATTCATGACATCCATTCTTGTGCTTGATACTGAACCGAGCATTAACTCCAATGGCTTCATAGACAAAATCATTAGCACTATCCTATTACTGCAGCACCTTGGAAGTAAATGTGGATGACCTTCAAAACTGAATAACCTAAAATATGTAAATTTGGGGTACTGGATGTACCAACATCCCCACTCAGCAATAAAAGCCATAGCTTCTTGACTTAACCGGTATCCTGCATCTTCACTTAATTGGTTGATAATCATATATAAAAATGCATCATTGACTCTTCTGAAATGAGTCTCAGCAACTTGAAGAGATAACTGACAATAATGTTCCCATACCTTCTTCTGCCCATCCAAGGCTCCCATTATACCTACTTTGTTTAAACCTAGGAAAATACCCAATCTTGCGACAACATAAACCACATAAGAAGTCATGAAGAAAGATTTAGTCTGCCTAATCCTTGTGAGCTGATCATGTATGGCATCAAAAACAATCATTGAGCAATCAAATTGATAGTCACCCTAAAAGATTATTTGAATGAAATGAAACATCCATTCCTTGAAGTGGAAGGTATCCCTCTTCCCAAACACTCTGGACAACATTAATATTAAGTCAAATACATCCGTCTTGAAATCTGCCCTCTTTGCCTGGTCTGCAAGCTTCCTTAAGGATTTTTTCTCTATATTTAACCATTTTTTGTTTAAGTGAGACTTATTGGAGTCTTTATATTTGCTATATTTCTCCAATGCCTCTGCTTCAGTCAGCTGCACCAAGTTCTTGGGATCAGGAACATTAAATATACTTTGGAACATTTGAGGAGTAAGATCTATAATCAAATTATTCTGCAAATCCATGCATAGTCTTGTAGCAGGTTTGTAAGTACTGGCTACTATTAATATCAGCTCCGGACACCGAAGTGATAAAGGGAACACAGTTATATGTGAAAGATTAGAGTCAACAATCCTTTCTATTCTCCCTGTCAAGTTTTCTCGTTCGGTAAAGACTTCTTCATGTAATTCTACAAAGTTGTAATGGCCCAGATTGGTATCTATGATATTTGACTAGTCTGACTCCACCTTGCTCACTTTCACCACCAAGCTCCTATGATCATACCTCAATGTATAAGGCAACTATTGTGGCTTTACCTTCTTTACATTTGGTGTTGTCTTTGATGTTCCAGCCAGTTGATTCCTTCGAGCAGCTTCTCCTAATGTTCCTGACATCTTTCAATTCTCCTACAAACAAACCTCTAATTAGATCTTTTAGATATCATCATAAAACATGCTTTCAAAACATACCTGTTACATATACATCAGAGTCGGAACTAGACAGAAACTCAAAACAATCTCTTTTATAACACTACCGGACTTGGAGCAAAAACCAATACATATACTTAACTTAATAAGAAACGGGCTTGGGGTTGGAACCAGGATAGTGGTCAGAATCGGGATCGGAATGAAAAAGGAGTTTGATTTTCTTCAGATTTTCCAATTTTCATATTCGGTTTCAACTCCGCTTTTGCTTCTGTCTAGGTCTCATTACTCTTTTGAAAGAAGACTTCCATTACATTCGGATCCGTAAATGGGATAGAAACGGAATCGATAATTTTCGTAAAACAAAGTTCTTAAGTCCATAATCGATTCTGATCCCGACTTTGCCTAAGTCAAGCATTACGTTATCAAATGATTTTATTAATTTAACATATAACTCCATGATAAAAACCAAGGTTGCTTAAGGATGAAAAAGGGCTTTAAAATACCACAACCATATGACCATGGGGAACAATTGTATCTAGGATATCGTATTTAAATCATTTAACTATGATCATCAAATGATAAAAAACCCAATAAAAATAGGGCACGGGTTTAAACCTTGCCATTTTACCAGACCGAAACATATGATGAAACCCTAATTAAACAATAAATCTAATCTACCCTAACTCACTATAAATCATTAATCTACCTCACTGTAAATCTCTAACTACCAAACGCTATTAAAACCCTTAATCTAATCTAATCTATTGCAAACCGAAAACAAACACGACGCAATCACGATTAAGATGTGAAAGCAACTATGCTTAAAAATAGAAAGAAACGACATGATAGTACAAGAAAACAAATATTAAAGTAAAATAAACAAGACAAAACAAGCACCTGGTCATTCAATCATGTCGATAATCATAGATTTGCCCTAAAACAAAATGATTGAACACACGAGAAGATACAAAGCAAAAAGCAACAATCACAACTGTAAATCAACAAAGAACAACAAGGATAAGAAACCTACCTCAAATGCAAACAAACTCGAGCTAACCTTCTAAATTGATTCACACACAATATCCCTTCTCTATCTCGATCAATTTGCTCAAAATGAACTCTGTTGCTGCTCTTTCGTAATTAGATCTTTAACAAAAACAATAATGATTAGTTTAACCCTTAATAAAGGTAAAAATGTAAATTTCTACCTACACAAGCAACCACCATTAATGCATTAATGCACAGTAAAGGCAAAGTCGAAACTGTAAGAGAATGAACACTCGTCTGCAGTAAAACTTCAGTCAAAAAGTCAACGACAAAAAGTGGCGGAGTTGGAACAAAAAATGGAAAAGTGATTCTAAAATTTAAAAAATTTCCAAACTTAATTCCCATTTCGGGTTCACGTCCGTCAACTAAAAACTAAACAAAATCAAGTATAGAAATTAAAGCAAAAGACCGACATAAAAAAACCAAAACCAAAAGTCAAAATAGCGGAGGCGGGAAGGAGTTGATTATGATTTTGCAATTTTTAGTAAAAACTAAGTTAACACCCATTCCAACTCTGATTTCACTGAAGACAAAAACAAAGGCAAAAGAAAAGACTATCAGGATGGAACCAAAACAAGTCTCAAAAGAACTTTTAGAACCCGATTCAAGTCCGGTTTCGATTCTGATAGTTCCAAAAACAAAATAAAAGATAAAACACAATAAGCGGGGATCCATTTTGACCAAAGTAAAAGATGGGGTGGTTATGCAAGGCATAACGTGACTCGGCTAGGGAAATGGTTTACCCATTTTCAAGATACCCAAAGAAAATTTCAGTCACCCAAAAACAACTGACTTATAAACATTTTAACTTGAATAAAATCAAATATTTGTAGGATAAGTTTGAGCTAGAATCTCAGATGTATGTGCCCATGAGTTATCTTTGAATCTGAGTGTGTGTTTATATTGTGCATCATTCTTCATAGATACTTTCTCTATTCTTTGAACCACTCTACCTAAAATTCAAGCTACCTGAGCTGAATCCTTTAACTATCATGTAGTAAAATCGTGGGTATTGCTCCGCTGCCAGACAGGCGTCCATAGCCCCGACGGAGATGCCTCTAGTTCTCACAAAGCATTTTTCTACTGCCAGCCAGGAGTCCATAGCCTCAATAGAGATACTTGATTACCCACTTAATATTGAGCTTTCTTTTTCTTTTCTTTTTTTTTTTAAATATATATGGAAATTCTTTTATGCATCTCTATATACTCAGATTCAATGAATCTAGAATGTGGGTTGAGTACTACAATGGATTTCATGATAGTGTTGGAATCGGATTTTTCACTTGAATCAAAGATAGAGTCATTCTAAAATAAATAGGCATTTACTCATGCAAATGTTTTATCTAATTTGGTGATAGATTTCTTTTGATAACAATACATAGGATATTCACAATGTATCTTCTTACCTTTAAATAACTTCTCAAACCCAAACTAGAATGATCATAAAACATAAGTTTTTAGAATGAAATCCTTTTCAATGATTATGATGAGAATACCTAAACCAATTTCTCTCCTAGTACCAGTATTATACTTTGAATAACAACCCCAAGTCTTGAGATGAACAAAATAAAGATCCCCAACGAAACAAAAACTGAAAACCTACCTAAACAAATAAACAAAAACCTAACTAAAAACAAAAACAAAAATAAAACCAAAACCAAAAACTTAATTACATATGATACAATATAATACATTTTCCTCTCAAAATATCAAACCTTTCTATGCACCAAAATAGTGCTTGAGAAACTGACCATTAACAGGTAATGGAACAAACTCTCCTGTTAAGGTACTCAAACGAAAAGCATTGTCTCCTAAGATTTTAGCTATTTTATAGGGACCTAACCAAAGTCTATCAAAATTTTGGTGATCTCCCTTCCTTTCCTTAGCCTTATCCCATAATAACATAAGGTTTGATATTCTAAAAGCTTTTACCTTGGCTCTCTTGTCAAACAAGTGTTTGACAACAGCCTGATGTTTAGAGAATTGTTGCAAATCAGTATCTCTTTGTTCTTCCATATTCAATAAGTTATGTAGTCTAACCTCAATCCTATCATCATTTGAATAAAACTCCTGCATGAATTTTAAAATAAGTATCTATAAATGAATGGGAAAGATTGGATCATGGCCATAAACCAACTTAAAGGGTAAACTCCCTAGGGCTGCTTTGATTTTGGTTCGATCTACCCATAAGGAAAATCTCAATTGGGTATGCCAATCTCTAGGGTTATTTTCTAACAACTTTCTTATTACTTCCAATAAATTTTTATTTGTGGACTTAGCCAATCCATTCCCTTGAGGGTAATAATTGGAAGAATATTTCAACACAATATTATGCTCATATGCCCATGAAATAAAATCAACAGAAGAAAAAGCCATGCCATTATCACATACCAGAGCAAATGGAACCCCAAACCTGGTTGTGATGTTCTCTATCAGAAACTTGATGACCACCTCCATGGTACTATTCTTGCAAGGTAGGGCCTCTGTCCAATGTGTGCAGTAATCAGTTGCAGTCAAAATGAATTTATGTCCTACAGAAGAATTTGGATTAATCACACCTACAAAATCAAGTGTCCATTGAGCAAATGGCCTTACCTCATATACTGGTTGTAGGGGCATTGCAGGATTTCTTTCTCTAGGTGCTGAAATTTGACATACATGACAAGTCCTCAAATGTTGGTGTGCATCCTTAAATACATATGGCCAATAATAACCTAACCTTAAAATCTGATGAGCCAAAGCATCAACAAATCCATGTCCTGTTCCATGCCTCCCATGAAATTCATTTATAGCATGTTTAGCTTCTTGCTGATCTAGACAACACAGGTAGATTCCTTGGAAATTCTTCATGTAGATTGATCCCCCTTTTAGCATGTAATGGGCACTCTTCATCCTTAATTCTCTCCTTTGATTAGCATTCATCCCTTCTAGACACTTGTTATTGAGGAGGAAAAAGACTAAATCTATATACCAGGGATCTCTGGTGAATGATTGCACAGTATAATGTTGGCAAGTTATACTTTTGTCCACTTCAGCCATTGTCTTTGACAAACCTTGACCTCTTACAAGTTTCATTGGGTGAATCTCCAAGTCAAACTCTTGTAAGATTGTCATCCATTTCCCTCTTCTTTCCCCTAGTTCACTCTGCATTAGGAGGGACTTTACAGTTGCATCTGGGACTATAGCCATAACCTGACTTCTGATTATGTAATGCCTAAATTTCTTCACTACTCTAACCAATGCAAAAGCTTGCTTTTCCAATGATGAATATCTTACTTCTTCATTTTTAAAGGGAGAGCTCATAAAAGAAATTGGTCTCTCCTCATTCTCTTCTCTTCTTTGTGTCAGGACTGCTGCACATGAATGTTCAGAAGCAAAAGAATAAAGATAGAAGGGTTTCAAATAATCTAGACTTATTAAAATAGGTGCCTCAGATATAGCTTGTTTAATCTGCATGAAAGTAGATTTGGCCTCTTCACTCCATTCAATTTTTGCATCCTTCTTCATCATTTCATTGAGTGGTTTGACAATCTCTGCAAACCCTATTATAAACTTCCTGACAAAATTAATCCTTCCAAAGAAAGATCTCTTTTCTCTCTTACTTCCTGGCCTTTCCAACTTCAAAATGGCATCTACTTGATCAAGATCTATGGAAATTACCTCCTCTAATATAATGTGACCTAAAAGCTTCCCTTCGGAAACTCCAAATACACATTTCTTTGGGTTAAGAGAGACACCATAACTGATACATTTCTTTAGTACTTTCTCTAAACCATCAATATGATATTCTCTATTCTTAGAGAAGATGGTTAGATCATCAACATATATTATTATGCACTTTACTATCAGTTCTTTAAATGCTACATCCATTGCCCTCTGAAAAGTAGCACTAGCATTGATTAGTCCAAATGGCATCCTTCTGTAGGCAAATGTGCCCCATTTTGTATTAAAAGTTTTCTTCATCCTATCTTCATGACTCACTAGAACTTGATTGTATCCTGAATATCCATCCAAGAAAGACATCATCGGGGATCCATTGAACTTTTGCAATACTTCATCAAGGGAAGGTAATGGATAGTTATCCTTTTCAGAGGGCTTGTTTAAATTCCTGAAATCTACACACAATCTAATCTCACCATTCTTCTTTCTTACAGGAACTAGATTAACCACCCAAGTAGAGTGTCTAACTGGAAAGATTATCCTTCCAGCCAAAAATTTTTATACCTCTTTTTGAATTAGAGTTCAATTAATGCATTGAGTGGGTGTTGCTTTTGGAAAAATGGCTTGGCTTCTGGTTTGAGAGGAATTGTATGTGTGATGACAGATGTATCAAAAGTTTTCAGGTCATCATAGCTCCAAGCAATTGCTTCAATATTCTATTTCAAAACTCTGATGATCTTGTCCTTAATCTCCTGAGAACAAGTCTTCCCTATAAGAACATTCCTTTCTGCCCCTGAGTGAGCCAAATTAACGGATTCATACTTGCCTCCTTCACTCTTTGTGGGAATTCTCTGATAAGCTCATGGATCTGAATCAAATATCCTTTCCAATGCTATCATCTATTTTGGGATGTTATTGCTCTTCAAATCCATTATTCCTTCTGAATTGTTACTTACAAGATCCCAATCTCCCTGATCTCTATCAGAGTCATCAATTATTTGTCCTTGAAATACATCAGAACTTTCCAAGAAGGCCAAAATATGTTGATCATCATTAAACACCTGGAAATCTCTAACATTATCAAGGATGGCCGGAACTGAAACCAATTCCACATAAAACCTCTTCAGATTTGAATCTTGCATAGGTTCAAGTGTACTTGCTACAACAACAAGAGCATATACTATTTGATTTGCTTCCCTTGGAATAAGAGTTATCCCAGAGGCATCAAAATATTCTATTAAATTCTAGATCCTATTTCTATAAGCAGCCAATCTCTTGTTGTGGCACGTGTATTGGCTTTGTACTTGTTTCACAATTACCTTAGAATATCCCATCACTACAAGAGCAGTTACCTTCTTCTTATGAGCAAACATGAGCCCTCTTGCAAGTGCTTCATATTCTGCAACATTATTAGTACAACCAAATTGCAATCTATAAGAAGCAAAGTAAGTTTTTCCTTTCAGATTGGTTAGTTCAATTCCAGCTCCACTTCTTGCTTTAGATTTAGAACCATCAAATTTAAGAGTCCACAACTGGTCTTTGGCTAGGAGTTCTTTCTTTTTAGAAGCTACAGGAGATTTATCAGTTGTGACATGTGGTGGCTCGGACTTTTGTAAGGCTAGGCTTAGTTGAAGGTTCTCCTATGTTCCCAATTTGTTCAACAATTATCTTCGGAGCAACCTCTTGAGCTACTTTATCATCTAACTCATCTTTCATTAACATCTTGGGCATTGGTAAATCATCTAGAGTAGGGGTATTGAAATGGAACTAAGATATTTCCACTTCTTCATGATCTGAAAATCCTAAGACCTGAGTTTGCTCTACTGGTAAAGAAACTTCCTCCTAAGGAAGACTAACCCGTGTAAGAATAGTTGCATCCTTAACTTGAAAGGAGAACTCATTGATGGGAGTCTCAGTTCCCTCTTGAGATTCTTATTTGGGTAGATCTACATGCCTTAGAATATCTATGCATGACTGACATGTCAACACCGAATGGTTATGATAGTGTATTCTACACCAATTAGGAAGCAATAAACTACTCAAATCAGTTTCTGCTCCTAAAACCAGCCTATCTTGTTACAATTTCCTTATTAGAACTTGCTGGTTGATGTGAATCATTGAGTTAATGTGGTCTAAGGATAATGTATGCTTAGGACTAACTACAAAGAAAGTAAGGACTTGCTCTTGTTTGTGAACACCTATCTCAATTTCAAATAATGCTACTTCATTTGGAGTATCATACTCTGTAATCATATTTTTGAGTCTAGGTTCACTTTCAATTCTTATCTAAGTGGTAAATCCTTTCTAGGGTAACCACATGTGTGAGAAATCCAAATACAGATATCCTCCTATGCTTTTCATTAGTTCTCGACTTAAGAGCATCCCATATGTTTTCGAGATATCAACTATTTGAATATCTATGTAGGTCTGGATCCTTGGGTCTGATCCAACCTGGAGATGCATGTTCTTCAACTCACCTACAACATTAACTTCAATTTTATCCAATTGGATCACCTTTTTGTTGGTTGGGATAGGACTCAATCCTAACTTTTTACAAATCGAAAAAGGCATAACATTCCCTGATGCTCCAGAATCTAATAAACAATTGTGTAAATTCTTTCCAAAGATTCTCAAACTTAACAAGAAAGGTGGGGTACTGGTCTTACCTTTATGCATTGCTGCATTAGTTTCCTTTGCGGGAGTCACTTTACCCTTCCCTTTTAGGTGATCTGCCTCTTCCAAAGCTTTTAATACCACCTCTCGTTGAGCTGGGCACCACTTCATGATATTAAAGAAAGATAATGATGTCTTTTACCTCTGTAATTTTATAACAAAGTCAAATTCTCAATCATTCCTAACTTGGTACTTAAGAAAAGAAGATTGATTACCTCTATTCTGAGAATCAAAAGGTCCCTTTGGTGGAGCCATGTTATTTGGGGGTGCAGATGTTGTGAATGTCCCCTCGTTTTGATTTCTTAGAAAGTGGCTACCCTTAGATTGAAAGGCTTTAGCATCATAAACATCCTCCTTTGGTTGATTATCTCCTTGCATAGGGAATTGATACTTTTCTTCAATGGTTTCATAAGTCATAGCTGTGCTGACTAACCCATTATCCTGATTGGAATTTCCTGCTTGAGGATTGACATCAACTTGTGCTATTTTTACAATCTTTCCCATTTTTGGGCAATTGACCTCGGAATGGGCTGCTGTATCATGTAACCTACACCAATTTGTCATAAAATTCAAGTCAGCAACATTAGTAGTGTGTGGTCTTTCTTCGCCTACTTGATAATTATGAGGAACTCCCCCATTATTAGGTTCAATATTCCACTACCTATTATTGTTGTTGTTTTTGTTGTTGAACCTTTGATTATATCCTCTATTCTGATTTTGATAATTCTGATTTGAGGAGTTCTAATTTTGGTAATTCCTATTGGTGTTCTGGTTCTGGTAATTTCCCTAATAGTTATAACCTCCCTGATTGTTGTAGTTCTGGTTTTGATTATTGAGAGGGTTTTATCTCATCTGTTCCATGTCATTTGACATCTGAGAAAGAGTCTTTTTTAGAGTCTCTAACTCACTTGTGAGTTGAACAGTTTGCTCATTCTGCACATTTTGGACTATGGCAGGGGAATGGACATGGGTTGGTCCTCCCCCTTCTTGTGGTTGCTTCTGAGATTGTTGTTGTTGTGGTTGGTGTGAGAGATCTTGTACACCATTGCTAAAGAAGGGCACCATGGATGGATCTTGTAACTCAGACATAGGTCCATATTGGGAATAAGACATCCCTGGGACAGTGTTGTATAATAGTGGATTAGGCATTGGATAATTCATTAGAGGGAGAACTGCTCCTAACCCTCCAAATTGTAAACTTATCTCCTATTGCAATTTGATAGCCAAATGATAAATCTTAGACAATGAGTCTATTTCGTCAGGTTCATAAGTTTTTTGCAAGAATAGGCCAATCAAAGGATCAACAGCTCTCAAATATGCCTATATGGCCATACTCTCTGGTACTAAGTAAGGTTCTTGTAGCCTATGATACATCCTTTGGAACCTAGTGTTAAACAAAGGCAATGGTTCATGATCTTCTTTCTTTATGGTGGCAAATTGGTGATATAATATTGTAGGATCAACATAAACCCTGAATTGATTAATGAAAGCATTCTCTAAATCAGTCCAACCTAGGATAGATCCCTGAGGAAGATTTAGATACCAATTATATGCCATATCTCCCAAACAGTAAGGAAATAGTCTACATACCACATCCTGGTGAGCAATTTGAGCTCTTGTGCAAGTATCTTTGAACGCTTGTATATGTTCTTCAACACTTCTTGAATCTCCATGCATATATTTCAGATAGAACCTCTCTGGTTTCTTTGGTAGATCATGGAATCTGCCAGGAATAGTCCCTAACGGGGAGGGATTATTCACAAAGTAAGCTATTGGTGGGATTGGTTGGGCAGGTGGTGGTGATGCAGGCCGAATTGGTGGTGACAAAGGCCTATTTGGTTGTGATGATCTAGGTGGAACGGGTGGTGTTGTTTGTGGATTTGGTGGAAATCCCAGTGGAGTAAGCGGTAGTGGTAACACAGATATCTCTACCCTACGAGCATGGGGTCTACGTTTAATCGGGGTTTGAAGTTCTTCAAATAGTTCATGATTAGCAGAGGATCTAAGAACCCTCTCATATCCCTTCGGTGAAAAATATCTTCCACGAGCCAGCTTGTCCTTTCAGGCCCTCCTTCTAGCGTCAACTTTTGTTGATGGTTAAAATGGCACAAACAACATTAAAACATAATATGTGTACTCTATTTCTCTTGAAAAGGAAAGACTACATATACTGGCCTAACTCCCAATGTCCTGGTAGTTGGTTCTCAACTGTCTGGTGTCACTCAATTGGTTCATGCAACTGTAATATTCAAGGGGCCTGTGTTGGTAATAAAAGACTTTAAGCAATGACTCTTTTTCTGTAACAAATGGGTTTTAAACAAAAGAAAAAGATGGAACAAAGGGATAAATAGTAAATTTGAATCAACCTTATCTAATGTTCGAACATATATCTTCAATAATGAATGTTTTCCAATCATAGCAAGAAAACCATAAGATTGCACAATCTATAGAATGATCTATACTATTGCATACATTTTAGGTGCTTAATTAATTCCACACTTACAATATCACGAATACTTCAAGGATTTCAAAACAACACACATTCATTCATCATTAAGATCATAGATCAACAAACTCCAATAAATTTAATTCAATGACAATCTAACAAGATAATCTTTAAATCTGGTTTCTTCTAATGACTCTCAACAGATAAGAAACTATCCACAATGAAATAAGGTTCGTTATGTTTTTAGCCGAGTGCATGATGAATTTATGTGGCTAACTATTTTGTTCAAAATTATAAAGGAAGCTATCAGTGCAGT
>CM021100.1:325390716-325405973 GCA_007115665.2 Sequoiadendron giganteum
TGCAGAAGTTAATTCACTTTATAAAAGATATTTTGCACCAGATTTGCACATTCTAACTATGCATGACAGACTTGAGCAAATTGACAAAAAACTTTTAAACATCCTTAAAGTATTAGAGCATTTACCAACTGAATGAGCAAAATAACATAAATGACTGACAGAAGGATTACGCAAGATAGACATAAATCACACAGATGAGAGACACAAAAAATTCCGAGTGGAAAACCCTCCTAGGGTAGAAAAACCACTCCTGAACCTGCTACCTTTTTCAGGCTTTCATTTCAATAGTTTATTTTGAAAAAGCCTCAAAGGCTGATTTATGAGCAACGACTAAAGGAGCACCAACCCCTCTATTGAGAGACACCAATCTCAAGGAGAACCAACCCATTTTTTGTTTAGAGACACCTATCTCAAGGAGCACCAACCCCTTTTTTGCTTTACAAAAGAACATACAATGATACAGAGGATCTCTCTGTTTCTCTGTTTCTTTTTATTTCTGTCAAGTGCCTCTTGATGGACAATGTGTAAAATGCTCAACAGTCAAGACTGACTCTTCACTGTTCCATCCATTATCAAGCCTTAAGACAGCTTGAGGAAAATCTTATCACAGTCACAATGTAGTCTCATCAAACTATATTATAATGATACATCTTTTCTTTCTTTTCTCACTGTTTGATTTTTAATGTTTTCCCATACAGAAAACTACAAATCTGAATACACACTATGTTTTCCAACTTTCAGGTTCATAGTACTAAAAAAGGACTCTTTCACATCTAAAAAAGGACTCTTTCACATTTTTATTTTCTGTCATAATTGAACCATCAACTCACTGTGATTTTCTTTTTACAAAAAAAATCATTACATATTGGAAGTATTACAACTATCTTTTGAATTTCACATTCTAGAAGGTTATGCAAGGTTGTTTTTAAAGTTACATAATGACTATCAAGTCAGATCTGAAGTTGCAGTGTTCACGAAAGAGAGATTCATTATTTTTGTTTAGGATAGAACAACAATGACCAAGAATAGAAGAGTGACAAAGCTTGTCTTCACTAGAAGCCTACATATGCAGTGCTAAAAAAATGCAATGAGAGCACATCATTTGTAAAAGAAATGATAATCGTTTTTCTTGACAGAACCAGCAGTGCATCATAGGTATCTTGAGCAAACAGAAACCCAACTTCAAATTCTACCCATATGAAGTAATAACGAAGGCATATAACTATCAAGATCTAACACGTAAGCTGCAATGCAAGAGAGATAACTAAAACCCCAACCAACATGCAACCGAAAAGCAATAACAAAGTTACCCACAAATTCCACTGAGGCTGAGAGAATATTTTGAGAGCTATGTCCAAAATAGTGACTTGAAAACTTAACAAACTGAAACCAGTTTGAAGTTTGACTGAAATGCCTTCATAGGAAGCGTTATTCAATAACCCGGATAGCCATATGCAAAGATTCGATTGAATTAGCATTACCCATAACCAAACAACCCAGATCCAAAATATAACTGACATGATAACCCTCAAAAATAGAATGCTGATCCAAAAAATTCATGAGAAAAACAAAAAACATTGTTCATTTTTCTGTTTTCAAGTGAGAGAAGACATGGCACGAAATAACCTTTGCTGAGCTAAAATGGATCTGCAAACCAATCAAAGAGAAAATACCTAGAAAAACAAAATAGCTATTCAAAAAATAGATAACCAGATCTGCAATGGAGAGGAAAAATGGCCACACAACCTTCCAAAAAGGAGTTTGCAGGCTATGGCTAAAGGAAGACACATGGAGCGACTTCTGTGGAGAGTTCCTAGCTTCTCCAGACCACTCCCAATATGCTGTACAGCAGCAAAAACTCCAAAGGGAACTAAAAACGCCCAAGTCAAATGCTCCATGGTGGCGGCCAAAAAGTGGGCAACACAAAAACGTGAAACAACAAAAATGTTTTTAACCTAACTTGCCACAACAAACAAAAGAATGAGTTCCTTTGTCAGAAAGAATAACATTTGAAGACTGTAAGGATAGATAATAATAAATCAAAGACTTATTATTCTCTTTCAAAATCGAGGGCAGATTTTAAGGTAATCATGTTGTCCAAAACAAAACTCATAAGACATTTTCAAAATGCCAAGTAGACTGCCGACATAATGATGACTTATAATATTCTGATAAGACCACATTACTCACACAAGTCAATATCAAAGACTTGGTATTTCCCTAATGATCAAAGCTTAGGTCACATTTAATGTGATATAAAAAATTAACCAATTCCATTTGCTACAGTTGGCCTTAAGGTTGAATTAAATGATAAACTTTTAGACTTGATTCAAATGCAAGAAGGAGACCAATTCAAATACCTTTACCCAAGGTTGAAAGCCACTTTGATATGCTCAATGCAATATTATGTTCCATTTCCAAATGAATTCCAAAGACTAATAGTGAATAGAGAAGACTGAATTTTCATGATGAATTCATAATGCCAATTTGTGATCTCAAAATGTCCATTGTTATATGGTGTACCAATGCCAAGATAAAGTCCAAGGACTTATGAAGACTAATTTTGCATTGTTAAATTCACACTGCCATGCCACTTACCATGGACCCTTATTCTACAGAGAAACATGTTGCATTATGTAAACCATTAACAATTTCAAGATGCATGAGCTTGTATAAAACTGATTTATGCCATGGATAACATGATTTGAGATCATCACTAAACCAGTAATAGATTATATCATAAATGTATCACCTGATCAAATGGAGACAAATGACCTGTAACCAGAATACCTTAACAAGCATTTCTAATCTGCACATGGAGTTAAACGATCAGTGCCACCAAGATAGTAATATCAATCAAGTAGATGTGCCAATCAAAACATGGATCAACTAAGAAGATAAGCATCAAGTGACATCAAGGACAAAATAGCATAAGTGGGATTCAACAAACTCCCCCTTTGTCCTTGATGGTAAAAACTGAGCCACCACACCAAAGATGAAATACAAGAACTAAATGTTGATAATTCTCCCCCTTTTTGTCTTAAGGTCAATGGAAGATACCTGTTATGCCTTGCATAACCACCCCATCTTTTTCTTTGGTCAAAATGGGTCCCCCCTTGTGGTTTATCTTTTATTTTGTTTTTGGAACTGTCAGAATTGGAACTGGAACTGAGTCAGGTCCTGAAAGTTCTTTTGAGACTTGTTTTGGTTCCATCTTAATAGTCTTTTCGTTTGCCTTTTTTTTTGTCTTCAGCTGAATCAGATCTAGAATGGGTGTTAACTTAGTCTTTACTAAAAATTTCAAAATCGTAATCAACTCCTTCCTTGCCTCCGCTATTTTGACTTTTGGTTTTGGTCTTGTCTTTTTGTTTGGTTTTGTTATGTTGGTCATTTGCTTTACTTTCTGTACTTGCTTTTGTTTAGTTTTTATTTGACGGACGCGGACCCAAAATAAGAATTAAGTTTGGAAATTTTGTAAATTTCAGAATCACTTTTCTGTTTTTGTTCTGACTCTGCCACTTTTTGTCGTTGACTTTTTGACTAAAGTTTTACTGCAGACGGGTGTTCATTCTCTTACAGTTCCAACTCCGCCTTTACTACGCATTAATAAATTAATGGTGGTTGCCTGTGTAGGTAGAAATTTACATTTTTACCTTTATTAATGGTTAAACCGATCATTATTGTTATTGTAAAAGATCTAAGAGCACGAAAGAGCAGGAACTGAGTTCGTTTTGAGCAAATTGATCGAGAAAGAGAAGGGATATTGTGTGTGAATCAATTCAGAAGGTTAGCTCAGGTTTGTTTGCGTTTGAGGTAGGTTTCTTATCCTTGTTGTTCTTTGTTGATTTATGGTTGTGATTGTTGCATTTTGCTTTATATCTGCTCGTGTGTTCAATCATTTTGTTTTAGGAAAAATCTATGATTATCAATGTGATTGAATGAGCAGGTTTGTTTTGTCTTGTTTATTTTACTTTAATCTTTGTTTTCTTGTACTATCGTGTCGTTTCTTTCTATTTTTAGGCATAGTCACTTTCACGTCTTAATCATGGTTGTGTCATGTTTGTTTTTGGTTTGCAATAGATTAGATTAGATTAAGGGTTTTAATAGCATTTGGTAGTTAGAGATTTACAGTGAGGTAGATTAATGATTTACAGTGAGTTAGGGTAGATTATATTTATTGTTTAATTAGGGTTTCATCGTATGTTTCGGTCTGGTAAAATGGCAAGGCTTAAACCCATGCCCTAGTTTTATAGGGTTTTGTATCATTTGATGATCATAGTTAAATGATTTAAATAAGATATCCTAGATACAATTGTTCCCCATGGTCATATGGTTGTGGTATTTTAAAGCCCTTTTTCGTCCTTAAGCGACCTTGGTTTTTATCATGGAGTTATATGTTAAATTAATAAAATCATCTGATAACCTCATGCTTGACTTAGGCAGAGTCAGGATCAGAATCAATTATGGACTTAAGAACTTTGTTTTACGAAAATTATCGATTCCGTTTCTATCCCGTTTCTGGATCCGAATGTAATGGAAGTCTTCTTTCAAAAGAGTAATGAGACCTAGACAAAAGCGGAAGCAGAGTTCAAACCGGATATGAAAATTGGAAAATCTAAAGAAAATCAAATTCCTTTTTTCATTCTGATCCTGGTTTCGACCACTATCGCGGTTCCGACCTCGAGCCCATTTGTTATTAAGTTAAGTATCTGTATTGGTTTTTGCTCCGAGTCCAACAATGTTATAAAAGAGATTATTTTGAGTTTCTATCTGGTTCTGACTCTGATGTATATGTAACAAGTATTTTTTTATGATGATATCTAAATGATCTAAATAGAGGTTTGTCTGTAGGAGAATTGAAAGATGTCAGGAACATCAGGAGAAGTTGCTCGAAGGAATCAACTGGCTGGGACATCAAAGACAACACCAAAAGTAAAGAAGGTAAACCTAGAATAGTTGCCTTATACATTGTGGTATGATCATAGGAGCTTGGTGGTGAAAGTGAGCAAGGTGGAGTCAGACTGGTTAGATATCACGGATACCAATCTGGGCCAGTATAACTTTGCAAAATTACATGAAGAAGTATTTTTTGAACGAGAAAACTTGACAAGGAGAACACAAAGGATCGTTGACTCTGGCCTTGCACATATCAATGTGTTCCCTTTATCAGTTCAGTCTCCAGAGCTGATATTAATAGTAGCCAGTACTTACAATCTTGCTACAAGACTATGCATGGACTTACAGAATAATGTGATTATAGATCTTACTCCTTAAATGTTCCAAAGTATATTTAATGTTCCTGATCCCAAGAACTTGGTGTAGCTAACTAAAGCAGAGGCATTGGAGAAATATAGCAAATATAAAGACTCCAATAAGTCTCACTTAAACAAAAAATGGTTAAACGCAGAGAAGAAATCTTTAAGCAAGCTTGCAGACTAGCCAAAGAGGGCAGATTTCAAGAAGGAGGTATCTGACTTAATATTAATGTTGTCAAAAGTGTTTGGGAAGAGGGATACCTTCCACTCCAAGGAATGGATGTTTCATTTCATTCAAATAATCTTTTAGGGTGACTATCAATTTGATTGGTTAATGATTGTTTCTGATGCCATACATGATCAGCTCACAAGCATCAGGCAGACTAAATTTTTCTTCATGACTTCTTATGTGGTTTATGCCGCAACAAGATTGGGGATTTTCCCAGGTTTAAACAGAGTAGGTATAATGGGAGCCTTGGATGGGCAGAAGAAGGTATGAGAACATTATGATCAGTTATCTCTTCCATTTGCTGAGACTCATTTCAAAAGAGTCAATGATGTAATTATATATGTGATTATCAACCAATTAAGTGGAGATGCAGGATACTAGTTAAGTCAAGAAGCTATGGCTTTTATTTCTAAGTGGGGATGTTGGTACATCTAGTACCCCGAATTTATATATTTTAGGTTATTCAGTTTTGAAGGTCATCCACATTTACTTCTAAGGTGCTGCAATAATAGGATAGTGCTAATGGAGTTTGTCTATCAAGCCATTGGAGTTAACGCTCGGTTCGGGATCAAGCACAAGACTAGATGCCATAAATTTCCCATGAAGTTAGGGGAATATAGTTGTCAACACTTAATAAAATTGAAATTGGGATTGTATACAACTTGTAAGTATTTTGATCCAAGGAAGAAGATATATGCTTTATTACCTTCGGTATTCACTAGGTATTTCAACTTGTTAGAAGATTTTTGGAGTGATCAACAGGATGAGTATGATCTGAGGAAAAATAACTATTAAAGATTGCTAGTTGCACTCATGGCAGAGTTAGTTGTTAAGGAATATATTCCAAACATGTTGGTGGATGATGGAATTGTATTGGATCCTTCATATGAAGCCTTGAACATTGGTACCAAGAGCTTAGATCCAATTGACTGGGATGTTGAGGAAACAATTGATATTAAGAAAATTGGAAGAACAGTCTTTGATAGAAGTGTGCAATGGTTGATGATGAGAACTCAAGCTCCTCAAGGACTAGTTCTTAAAAAGGGAAAAGGATACAAGGGAATCAAGAGAAAGACACCTCCCAAGGAGCCATTAGAATTCCTTCCTCCGGATGTTGAAGAAATGGAGCTTGAGGTAGTAGATGATGAAGAAGAAGCACCAGAGGGAGATGTTCTAGTAAGATCTACTGTCTCAATGCCCACATTGGGTGAATCATCCACACAAGTCCCACTTAACAAGAAGAAGAGTAAAGAAGTTCAGGAAGGAGCACTTCATAGTATGGCTAAAGCTGCCAAAGGGAAAGAGCCAGAGGATGAAATTGTGGAAGTAGAGACAGATTCTGATGAAACTATATTGGAAAATAATTTGCAAGAAAACATTCCTCTAAATGAGAATATTGAGTAGATCTTAATACAAGAAGATCAGTGGGATTTTTTTGAAGATGCTACAAGAGATTCTAATGCAAGGGCTGTAGTGGAAAAACAAAAGGAGATAGAAGCAAAAGCAAAAGCTAATGAGGTAGAAAAACAAAGAAGAGAACAATAGAATGAACTTAAGGTTAAGGAAGACAATGAAAAATTAGAATTAATACAAAAAATCCATGATCTTGAGGAGGAGAAAGCAAGAAACCGGAGGGAAAAGGAAATCTTGGTTGCTAGATTGAAACTTGTAGAGGAAGCTCAACAAAAAGAGGAAGGGGCAGAAAACATAAGGAAGGAAAAAGAGGTCGAAGAGCTGATTAGGAAACAATAGGAAGAAGCAGAAGATGAAAAACTTAAGACATTGGGAAAGGAAAGGTTAGAAAGGGAAAAGTTAGAAGCCTTAGAAAAAGAGAAATTGGAAAGGGAGGCTCTAGAAAACGAAAGGTTGGGAAAAGAAAGACAAGATAAGAAAATACAAGAATAGGAGGATAGAGAAGAGGCTAAAAGACTTGTGCAAATGCATATACTATGAGAACAACAAGAGAAAGTAGGGGTTGAATCCCAATCTCAAGTGAGTATGCAACTACCTTCTACAGTTATTACTCCCTCTTCCTCTATGATGACTACTGTTGACACTGCTCCTATATTGTTAAAATTGGACCTGCAGAAAAATGGCAAGAACACCTCCACAACCTCTCAATTGGGAGGATATGATGAAGGGGATAGACCAAGAAAAGCCTAAGAAGAAGGCTAAAATCTTACATTCTACAAGACTCATAGATAAAGGGGAGATAGTTGCTGAATGTGCCATGCCAATCACAGAAAAGGAGGTAGGGGACATGCAGCTGACAGACTATCAATTGAGTATGGTCAATTTGGGAAGACCCACTATAAATCAATGAATGAATTTGATTAATGTAGTGGCTTCAATGACTAAATCAAGAATGATAAAGGACAAGAAAAAGAAAGATGAGCTTAAAGATCAATTGGATTAGTTGCATTCATTCTTGAAGAGTGTCTCCTCTCCAAGGTCACAGCAAGTTGCAACTATTGAGACTCCTGTTTTGTTAAGCAAAAAGGAGGTAGATGATTTGGTGCAAGTTAGGGATAAGGTGGAGATGGTAGAAAAATAGATAGACAAATTGAACCAAGAGGTAGGAGAGGTTTTAGCAAAAGGGTTTGAAGCCTACAAGGAGGCAGAAGGAGTAATAAAAGAGATGCATCAATATATTGAGGCATCAAAAAAACAAGAAGAAGAATATAAGGAGTATAGTCAAAAGTTAGAAAAGGTGAAAGCATTGCCTCTAACAACTCTTTTAGAACAGTCCATACTTGAGGAAGATAATAAAGGCTTTGTGGAGAAGACTTCTCACATACTCAAGTTTAGGACTGGCTTTTTGAGCAAACACAAGGATGAGATTCAGGAGGCATTGAATAATTTCACTGAGCAGTTAGAAGAGTTGGGAGTGGTTGTTGCCATAATTGTTGATGTAAATGTAATAAACAAATATGGCATGCCTTTGAATCAGGTTAAATATAAATGGAATGAAATATTCAAAGGACTCCTACAAGAAGAGGATGATAAGGAAGATTTGGTAATAGATCGGCTTGTAGAGGTCAAAGAGGAGATAAAAGCTGCAGGGAGAGAATTGATGAAAATGAAGAGTATGAAAGAATTTGCTGCAGTAGAGTTGGATCGGATTAAGTTTGAAGACACTTGGATTGATGGACCAGAAATGGATACATTACAACAAGTCTTCACAACACTGAGAGTCTTGGGGGCACATGAATTTTTCTTCTTCTCTTGTATATTATTTTTTTAGATTAACTGAAAGTTTTAAATGTAAGAACTCAAGATCAAATTGATTTGAGTTTCCAAGAGAGTTTAGTTCCTGAAAAGGTGGATAGCTTAAAATAGAAGTGAAGTTCAGACTTTTTGTATATCTATAAATACCCAAGGGGTATCATATTGTAAAGGTCAGCTAATTGAGAATAGAATTGGCTTACCTGAAGGCTAGGAGATAGAGTTTTGTAGTAATCATTGTTTTTTGAAGATACATTGTTACTTGATATCTTATATAGTTAATAGAATTATAGTTTTTTACACAGTATGGAGTTCGAATTGAGTTGTATTATTTGATAAGGCTGATAATTTATAATCCATCTGAATGCCAGTGATTGTGTTGTAGCAGGATAGTTTCTTATCTGTTGAGAGTCATTAGAAGAAACCAGATTTAAAGATTATCTTGTTAGATTGTCATTGAATTAAATTTATTGGAGTTTGTTGATCTATGATCTTAATGATGAATGAATGTGTGTTGTTTTGAAATCCTTGAAGTATTCGTGATATTGTAAGTGTGGAATTAATTAAGCACCTAAAATGTATGCAATAGTATAGATCATTCTATAGATTGTGCAATCTTATGGTTTTCTTGCTATGATTGGAAAACATTCATTATTGAAGATATATGTTCGAACATTAGATAAGGTTGATTCAAATTTACTATTTATCCCTTTGTTCCATCTTTTTCTTTTGTTTAAAACCCATTTGTTACAGAAAAAGAGTCATTGCTTAAAGTCTTTTATTACCAACACAGGCCCCTTGAATATTACAGTTGCATGAACCAATTGAGTGACACCAGACAGTTGAGAACCAACTACCAGGACATTGGGAGTTAGGCCAGTATATGTAGTCTTTCCTTTTCAAGAGAAATAGAGTACACATATTATGTTTTAATGTTGTTTGTGCCATTTTAACCATCAACAAAAGTTGACGCTAGAAGGAGGGCCTGAAAGGACAAGCTGGCTCGTGGAAGATATTTTTCACCGAAGGGATATGAGAGGGTTCTTAGATCCTCTGCTAATCATGAACTATTTGAAGAACTTCAAACCCCGATTAAACGTAGACCCCATGCTCGTAGGGTAGAGATATCTGTGTTACCACTACCGCTTACTCCACTGGGATTTCCACCAAATCCACAAACAACACCACCCGTTCCACCTAGATCATCACAACCAAATAGGCCTTTGTCACCACCAATTCGGCCTGCATCACCACCACCTGCCCAACCAATCCCACCAATAGCTTACTTTGTGAATAATCCCTCCCCGTTAGGGACTATTCCTGGCAGATTCCATGATCTACCAAAGAAACCAGAGAGGTTCTATCTGAAATATATGCATGGAGATTCAAGAAGTGTTGAAGAACATATACAAGCGTTCAAAGATACTTGCACAAGAGCTCAAATTGCTCACCAGGATGTGGTATGTAGACTATTTCCTTACTGTTTGGGAGATATGGCATATAATTGGTATCTAAATCTTCCTCAGGGATCTATCCTAGGTTGGACTGATTTAGAGAATGCTTTCATTAATCAATTCAGGGTTTATGTTGATCCTACAATATTATATCACCAATTTGCCACCATAAAGAAAGAAGATCATGAACCATTGCCTTTGTTTAACACTAGGTTCCAAAGGATGTATCATAGGCTACAAGAACCTTACTTAGTACCAGAGAGTATGGCCATATAGGCATATTTGAGAGCTGTTGATCCTTTGATTGGCCTATTCTTGCAAAAAACTTATGAACCTGACGAAATAGACTCATTGTCTAAGATTTATCATTTGGCTATCAAATTGCAATAGGAGATAAGTTTACAATTTGGAGGGTTAGGAGCAGTTCTCCCTCTAATGAATTATCCAATGCCTAATCCACTATTATACAACACTGTCCCAGGGATGTCTTATTCCCAATATGGACCTATGTCTGAGTTACAAGATCCATCCATGGTGCCCTTCTTTAGCAATGGTGTACAAGATCTCTCACACCAACCACAACAACAACAATCTCAGAAGCAACCACAAGAAGGGGGAGGACCAACCCATGTCCATTCCCCTGCCATAGTCCAAAATGTGCAGAATGAGCAAACTGTTCAACTCACAAGTGAGTTAGAGACTCTAAAAAAGACTCTTTCTCAGATGTCAAATGACATGGAACAGATGAGATAAAACCCTCTCAATAATCAAAACCAGAACTACAACAATCAGGGAGGTTATAACTATTAGGGAAATTACCAGAACCAGAACACCAATAGGAATTACCAAAATTAGAACTCCTCAAATCAGAATTATCAAAATCAGAATAGAGGATATAATCAAAGGTTCAACAACAAAAACAACAACAATAATAGGTAGTGGAATATTGAACCTAATAATGGGGGAGTTCCTCATAATTATCAAGTAGGCGAAGAAAGACCACACACTACTAATGTTGCTGACTTGAATTTTATGACAAATTGGTGTAGGTTACATGATACAGCAGCCCATTCCGAGGTCAATTGCCCAAAAATGGGAAAGATTGTAAAAATAGCACAAGTTGATGTCAATCCTCAAGCAGGAAATTCCAATCAGGATAATGGGTTAGTCAGCACAGCTATGACTTATGAAACCATTGAAGAAAAGTATCAATTCCCTATGCAAGGAGATAATCAACCAAAGGAGGATGTTTATGATGCTAAAGCCTTTCAATCTAAGGGTAGCCACTTTCTAAGAAATCAAAACGAGGGGACATTCACAACATCTGCACCCCCAAATAACATGGCTCCACCAAAGGGACCTTTTGATTCTCAGAATAGAGGTAATCAATCTTCTTTTCTTAAGTACCAAGTTAGGAATGATTGAGAATTTGACTTTGTTATAAAATTACAGAGGTAAAAGACATCATTATCTTTCTTTAATATCATGAAGTGGTGCCCAGCTCAACGAGAGGTGGTATTAAAAGCTTTGGAAGAGGCAGATCACCTAAAAGGGAAGGGTAAAGTGACTCCCGCAAAGGAAACTAATGCAGCAATGCATAAAGGTAAGACCAGTACCCCACCTTTCTTGTTAAGTTTGAGAATCTTTGGAAAGAATTTACACAATTGTTTATTAGATTCTGGAGCATCAGGGAATGTTATGCCTTTTTCGATTTGTAAAAAGTTAGGATTGAGTCCTATCCCAACCAACAAAAAGGTGATCCAATTGGATAAAATTGAAGTTAATGTTGTAGGTGAGTTGAAGAACATGCATCTCCAGGTTGGATCAGACCCAAGGATCCAGACCTACATAGATATTCAAATAGTTGATATCTCGAAAACATATGGGATGCTCTTAAGTCGAGAACTAATGAAAAGCATAGGAGGATATCTGTATTTGGATTTCTCACACATGTGGTTACCCTAGAAAGGATTTACCACTTAGATAAGAATTGAAAGTGAACCTAGACTCAAAAATATGATTACAGAGTATGATACTCCAAATGAAGTAGCATTATTTGAAATTGAGATAGGTGTTCACAAACAAGAGCAAGTCCTTACTTTCTTTGTAGTTAGTCCTAAGCATACATTATCCTTAGACCACATTAACTCAATGATTCACATCAACCAGCAAGTTCTAATAAGGAAATTGTAACAAGATAGGCTGGTTTTAGGAGCAGAAACTGATTTGAGTAGTTTATTGCTTCCTAATTGGTGTAGAATACACTATCATAACCATTCGGTGTTGACATGTCAGTCATGCATAGATATTCTAAGGCATGTAGATCTACCCAAATAAGAATCTCAAGAGGGAACTGAGACTCCCATCAATGAGTTCTCCTTTCAAGTTAAGGATGCAACTATTCTTACACGGGTTAGTCTTCCTTAGGAGGAAGTTTCTTTACCAGTAGAGCAAACTCAGGTCTTAGGATTTTCAGATCATGAAGAAGTGGAAATATCTTAGTTCCATTTCAATACCCCTACTCTAGATGATTTACCAATGCCCAAGATGTTAATGAAAGATGAGTTAGATGATAAAGTAGCTCAAGAGGTTGCTCCGAAGATAATTGTTGAACAAATTGGGAACATAGGAGAACCTTCAACTAAGCCTAGCCTTACAAAAGTCCGAGCCACCACATGTCACAACTGATAAATCTCCTGTAGCTTCTAAAAAGAAAGAACTCCTAGCCAAAGACCAGTTGTGGACTCTTAAATTTGATGGTTCTAAATCTAAAGCAAGAAGTGGAGCTGGAATTGAACTAACCAATCTGAAAGGAAAAACTTACTTTGCTTCTTATAGATTGCAATTTGGTTGTACTAATAATGTTGCAGAATATGAAGCACTTGCAAGAGGGCTCATGTTTGCTCATAAGAAGAAGGTAACTGCTCTTGTAGTGATGGGATATTCTAAGGTAATTGTGAAACAAGTACAAAGCCAATACACGTGCCACAACAAGAGATTGGCTGCTTATAGAAATAGGATCTAGAATTTAATAGAATATTTTGATGCCTCTGGGATAACTCTTATTCCAAGGGAAGCAAATCAAATAGTATATGCTCTTGTTGTTGTAGCAAGTACACTTGAACCTATGCAAGATTCAAATCTGAAGAGGTTTTATGTGGAATTGGTTTCAGTTCCGGCCATCCTTGATAATGTTAGAGATTTCCAGGTGTTTAATGATGATCAACATATTTTGGCCTTCTTGGAAAGTTCTGATGTATTTCAAGGACAAATAATTGATGACTCTGATAGAGATCAGGGAGATTGGGATCTTGTAAGTAACAATTCAGAAGGAATAATGGATTTGAAGAGCAATAACATCCCAAAATAGATGATAGCATTGGAAAGGATATTTGATTCAGATCCATGAGCTTATCAGAGAATTCCCACAAAGAGTGAAGGAGGCAAGTATGAATCCGTTAATTTGGCTCACTCAGGGGCAGAAAGGAATGTTCTTATAGGGAAGACTTGTTCTCAGGAGATTAAGGACAAGATCATCAGAGTTTTGAAATAGAATATTGAAGCAATTGCTTGGAGCTATGATGACCTGAAAACTTTTGATACATCTGTCATCACACATACAATTCCTCTCAAACCAGAAGCCAAGCCATTTTTCCAAAAGCAACACCCACTCAATGCATTAATTGAACTCTAATTCAAAAAGAGGTATAAAAATTTTTGGCTGGAAGGATAATCTTTCCAGTTAGACACTCTACTTGGGTGGTTAATCTAGTTCCTGTAAGAAAGAAGAATGGTGAGATTAGATTGTGTGTAGATTTCAGGAATTTAAACAAGCCCTCTGAAAAGGATAACTATCCATTACCTTCCCTTGATGAAGTATTGCAAAAGTTCAATGGATCCCCGATGATGTCTTTCTTGGATGGATATTCAGGATACAATCAAGTTCTAGTGAGTCATGAAGATAGGATGAAGAAAACTTTTAATACAAAATGGGGCACATTTGCCTACAGAAGGATGCCATTTGGACTAATCAATGCTAGTGCTACTTTTCAGAGGGCAATGGATGTAGCATTTAAAGAACTGATAGTAAAGTGCATAATAATATATGTTGATGATCTAACCATCTTCTCTAAGAATAGAGAATATCATATTGATGGTTTAGAGAAAGTACTAAAGAAATGTATCAGTTATGGTGTCTCTCTTAACCCAAAGAAATGTGTATTTGGAGTTTCCGAAGGGAAGCTTTTAGGTCACATTATATTAGAGGAGGTAATTTCCATAGATCTTGATCAAGTAGATGCCATTTTGAAGTTGGAAAGGCCAGGAAGTAAGAGAGAAAAGAGATCTTTCTTTGGAAGGATTAATTTTGTCAGGAAGTTTATAATAGGGTTTGCAGAGATTGTCAAACCACTCAATGAAATGATGAAGAAGGATGCAAAAATTGAATGGAGTGAAGAGGCCAAATCTACTTTCATGCAGATTAAACAAGCTATATCTGAGGCACCTATTTTAATAAGTCTAGATTATTTGAAACCCTTCTATCTTTATTCTTTTGCTTCTGAACATTCATGTGCAGCAGTCCTGACACAAAGAAGAGAAGAGAATGAGGAGAGACCAATTTCTTTTATGAGCTCTCCCTTTAAAAATGAAGAAGTAAGATATTCATCATTGGAAAAGCAAGCTTTTGCATTGGTTAGAGTAGTGAAGAAATTTAGGCATTACATAATCAGAAGTCAGGTTATGGCTATAGTCCCAGATGCAACTGTAAAGTCCCTCCTAATGCAGAGTGAACTAGGGGAAAGAAGAGGGAAATGGATGACAATCTTACAAGAGTTTGACTTGGAGATTCACCCAATGAAACTTGTAAGAGGTCAAGGTTTGTCAAAGACAATGGCTGAAGTGGACAAAAGTATAACTTGCCAACATTATACTGTGCAATCATTCACCAGAGATCCCTGGTATATAGATTTAGTCTTTTTCCTCCTCAATAACAAGTGTCTAGAAGGGATGAATGCTAATCAAAGGAGAGAATTAAGGATGAAGAGTGCCCATTACATGCTAAAAGGGGGATCAATCTACATGAAGAATTTCCAA
>CM021100.1:325406073-325466388 GCA_007115665.2 Sequoiadendron giganteum
AAATAATTGCCATGGCTTAAAGAATCTTGTTTAGGATTTGATTGATAACCGTACCATAATGGTAGAGGGACGTAATTCCATTGATGACCATCAGGCTTTCAAAGATCATCTCCCCAATTATCAAAAAGGGGAATCTTTGGGTGACAAAGGAAAGAATATAAATCATTTCTATGGTACCATTATCGATCATATTTATACTGACAATCAGAAAATCAATGCTATTAGAATCAAAGGAAAACAAGAATATCGAGAGTTCAATGCTACGACAAGGGAACAGGCCAAAATCATTATAAAGGGAACTTCATCTAAGGCAAAAATTCCCCCTCCAAGTCAATACAATTTGGTCAATCAACTATAGAAAACATTGGCCCAAATTTCTATCTTGGACCTCTTAAAATTATCACCCACACATAAGGACATTTTGGAAAGGGCACTTGTCGACGCAGTTGTGTCTCTTAATCTAGATATCAATAAATGTCAAGCCATGGTGGGACACTTTTCCTCATCCACATGTTTATCCTTTACTGATAAGGAAATCATCCATGACCCATCCACATAATTCATCATTTTACCTAGAGGTCATGGTTCATAAAGCCTAAATTAGACATGTCCTAATAGATGGGGGAGCCAGATTAAACATTTGTACTTTGACATTGGTCATTTCTTTGGGATATTTAGAAGAATCTATAGATCCATGAAGGAAAATTATGATCAAAGCATACGATGATGAGGAAAGAGCTTCCAAAGGCCTCATCATGTTACCAATCAGAGTGGGACCTGTTGTGAAGAATACCTTCTGTCAGGTTGTAGATTAGAATCTATCATATAACATACTCTTGGGTCATCCATGGATCCATGAGATGCAAGTTGTTCCATCCACTTATCATCAATACTTGAAGTTTCCATTTTATGTACAAGAAGTAACAATACCGGTCGATCACATTACCATTCAAACTTGTTCTAGTCTAAGAGAAACTCATGACACATTTGCCCCACATAGCAGAGAGGCATTGGCCATTTCTACCTCCAAATACAATGAACAAGCAAAAGAAATGATAAGTAATTTTGGAACCAAACTAAATTTGAAAGAGAATGGGGTGGGAGAATATTTCTTATGTCTCTCTAACCTACCCATGTCTCCAAGATCTCATGGTCAAACATCAACATCCATACAACAGGCTACAATAGCTTTAACCTCAGCTTCAGTTCCCATCACTAAGTTTGATGGAATATTTATCAAAGAAAATGAAATCGAAGATAGAGCTATCCTTGATTGGCTCTATAAAGATGAATAAGAATTAGTACAACATGTCAAGTTACCCACAAAACAATATGGAAAAGGTTATACAATAATGCAGAAAATGGGTTATGAAGGGAATGGCCCTATAGGTAAATGGAAGGATAGTATTGTTGAACCTATCTGATTAATAACAATGCACCCAAAGGAAAAACCAAGGTTAGGATATGGTGAGGACACAAAGGAAGAAGTAGTACAAAGACCATCCAATGAGGAGTTAGCTGAAACAAGTCTTAGAATTCAAGAAGACAATTCTGACACGGACTCTAATGAATATGAATGGGACAACATTTTTGATGATACATTCTGGAGAGATAAACAGGTGGATGTCATACAAAAATTCACACCTACATTTGTACAAGAGGAAAGCTCAAGGCCTCCACTTGATTAGTTCTACAAAGAGATCATGACTCAAGTGAGGAAGATTCAATTCAAAGCGAGAAAGAACATCAATAGGAGGATACCATCATAGAACTGTCTCATAATGAAGGTAACGATAGCATCATGACCCTAACGGCTAGTGAACTTACTCAACATAATGATCCATTTCCTTGGGTCCATCCCGAACTCATTGATTGGGAACAAATTGCACTAATTGACATCCCAAATTTTCTAAATGACGAAACCATCATAAATTTCCTTTGTTCATCCCAATTAGAAACAAGTTCCACTAGGGAATCACAAGATCAATGTTTTTGACAAGAAAGTGCCAAGTTTCTCAGATATAAAATTAATAACATAAAAGAAAGATCTAATGGTGAAAACTTAACAAAGGCAGTATTAGATCATGAAAGGAGAAAAATAAAAATCTTATCTAACGGGGAAAACCTTTCAAAGGAACCAAAAGATGGGAAACTTGACACTCTTTTAGAACATTAGTAGGAAAGGTCTTCTATTCTAATAGAACTGACATCGGTGATCAATTTAGGTACTATGGAGCAACCCAAAGTCTTACAATTAGATGCATCATTAACAAAAGAGGAAATCCCAGGGTTCACAGAATTTTCCAGGAACAATCGAATCAATTTTGCATGGTCCTACGTAGATATGCCTGGATTAGATCTAGATCTCATCATGAATCATCTATCTATCATGCCATGGGAAAAACCTATGAAGCAGAAACTTAGAAAAATTCATCCACATTTTGCATTATTGGTCAAGGATGAGTTAAAGAAGTATTTAGATGTTGGATTAATTCAATCTATAGACTATGCAAAATGGATCTCCAATATCGTGCCTATATCAAAGCTAGATGGAAAAATCATAATTTGTACAAATTTTTGGGATTTAAATAAAGCATGCCCTAAAGATGACTTCCCTCTCCCAAACATAGAAATGATTGTCGATTTGACTGTTGGACATGCTATTTATTCACTAATAGATGGATTTTCAGGATACAACCAGATAAAAATTGCATCTAAGGATCATGATAAAACAACGTTCACATGTCCTTGTGGTACATATTGCTAGAATGTAATGCCATTTGGACTCAAGAATGCAAGAGCTACTTATCAATGGGAAATGACTACCATTTTTCATGACATGATGCACACATTCATGGGAGATTATTTTGATGATCTTTTGGCCAAATCACACACTAGAGAAGGTCACTTAGCTATCTTGTCTAAAAATTTTGACAGGATGAAAAATTCAAAGTGAGACTTAATCTAAAGAAATGTGTCTTTGAGGTAAAATCTAGAAAGCTTCTAGGGTATATTGTGTCAGAAAAGAGAATTGAAGTGGATCCAGCAAAGGTACAAGAAATTCTCGATATGCCACCACCAAGGAACATTAGTCAATTGCACTCATTGTCGGGATGGTAACAATCCATCAGGAGATTCATCACGCAACTAGCAGATAAAATTTTACGATTCACTCATCTCTTACATAAGAATGTTCCGTTTAAATGGGAAGACAGATGTGAAGCAAAATTTGATAAAATCAAGCATTATCTAATAAATCCACCAGTGTTGATTCCACCAGTGCAAGTTGAATCGCTCAGTTTATATATTTCTGCCACATAGGTATCCTTAGAAGCCTTATTGGCATAGGAAGACAACTCAGGGAAGGAACAAGCAATATATTACATAAGTAAAACTTGGCATGCCATGAACTAAATTATACCTTCATTGAAAAATCTTGCTTAGCAATAGTGTTCACTTCTCAAAAGTTGTGACACTATATGCCAGCTCATACAATAAAGCTTGTGGCTAAGATTGATCCACTCAAATATCTTCTAAGTAAGGCAACCTTAACTGACATATTAGCTAAATGGGTCATCATCCTAAGTGAGTTTGACATTAATTATGTGGATCAGAAGGCTATAAAAGAACAGGTAATAGCAGATTAGTTGGAAGAAGCACCAATGGAAGTAGAACATCCAATACACATTGATTTTCCTGACACTAATGTATTCACAACAACTATCAAGCAGTCATGGACACTCTATTTTGATGGATCCTAAACTCAACATGGTTCAGGGGTAGGAATTCTTTTCATCACACCTCAAGGAAATACAATTCCAAAATATTATTAGCTAATGATTCCTTGCACAAACAACATAGCTTAGTATGAGGCATTGTTAATTGGAATGAGAATTGCAGTAGACTAGAAAATCATAGAACTACAAGTTTTTGGTGATTCACAACTTGTCATAAATCAAATGAATGATGAATATCAAACTAAGGATGACAATTTAATGCCTTACAAGATAATGGTGGATGACTTCAAGAAATATTTTGTTGACATCAAGTTCATACAAATTTTGCATACTGATAATAAAATTGCAAATTCCATGGCTACAATTGCATCACTGCTCTAGTGTTCAAAAAATCAAGCATGGTATGATTTCCTAGTGGAACAATTGTTTTCTCCTACCTATGACGATCCAAAAACCCAAATTATTTCTCACCTAACCAGTTCTGATTTTGCCTTGTATGGCCAAATCTATACTTTTCCCCTAGATTTGTCTAGAAATCAAAAAAGAAATTTCATATGCAAATCTTCTCATTACACTTTAACTGTTGACATCTTATACTGACATGGTCCTAATGGTACCCTCCTTCGATGTCTGGAACGCAATGAATTAGAAAAGGCCTTACAAGAGGTACATGGTGGTATTTTTGGGACACATTCAAGTGGACTAACCTTAGCCAAGAAACTTGTTAGAATGGGTTACTATTGGCCAACCATGGAGAAAGAATCATTAATCTTTGTCAAGAAATGTTCAAAATTTCAAATTCATGGGAATCTCATTCATTCTCCTACTCAGGAATTACAACCCTTCACCACAACATGGCCTTTTGCTCAGTGGGGATTATACCTAGTTGGCAAGATACATCCATCATAATCAAATGGACACAAGCTCATTATTATAGCCATTGAGTACTTTACTAAATGGATTGAAGTTGTTCCCCTAACAACTATTACTGGAAAACAAATTTCATCATTCATTTTTAACTATATCATATGTTAGTATGGCATTCCCAACTCCAATATTATAGATAATGGAAGACCTTTCAAAAATCAAGATGTTGATGACCTCTGTGAAAGATTTCACATCCAACACAGGTTCTCTACCCCTTGTTATCCACAAAGGGAATGGCCAAGGAAAGGCTTCAAACAAGACAATTCTGAAGATTTTGAAGAAAACAGTGAATGAGGCAAGCCATGATTGGCATGTCCAATTAAATCCAGCATTATTGGCATATAGAACAAGTATTCGCACACCAATAGGCTCCACCCCATATGCCTTCGTTTATGGAGCTAAAGCTATTTTCCATTGGAATTTGAGATTCCCTCACTTCGAGTATCACTAAAAGGGTTGGTAAATGATGAGGATTACATAGTATCAAGATTGCAAGAGCTGGAATTGCTTGGTGAATGAATTCAAACTGTAGTTAATCATTTAAAGGGATATCAACAAGTTATTTCTCACAGCCACAATCACATAGTCAAACCATGAGGTTTTCAAGTGGGTGACATGGTTCTCAAAGAAAACCCTCATAATCAGTAGGATCGGGAAAAGAAAGGTAACTTCGAGCCTAATTGGTTGGGCCCATTCATTATCATTGCAACATATGGAATGGGGGCATATCAATTGTCAACATCAAAAGGGGACCTATTTAAAGATCCGACCAAAAAAATTCACATGAAGAAATTTTATGCCTGAAAAATATGAAAAACAATATAAAAAGTCCTGAAAAAATATCAAAAATAATATAAAGAGTCATGAAAAAAAAAAATCAGAAAAAGTGCAATAAAAAGAAATGGTGAAAACCTAGCAAACATGCATTATTTGTGATGTTTTTGGCTCTCTCATCTATTAAGATAAATTCTGCTTATCCATCTTTCATCAACATCACATACATGCCTAGCCATCACTTTTGCATCATGCATCCAAACATTTCCTTGAAACGACATGGACTTCATCATGGCTTGATGAGTAATGTTATCCTTAGCAGTATTTTGTGTCTAATAGGCATCAAAGTGCAAGGTCATTGGGGGCAATCTGGTTCTTGAAGATTTTTGGTAGACAAACGACAACATGTGTCAAGTATTGGAATATCAAAAACAACAAACTGATTCATTCAAAACTCGGTATAAACCACTGTTTGACAAAAACTAAAATGAATTGGAAACTTAAATTATAAGTTGAATTGTTTTTTTAACACTTGATGACATCATATCTTTGGACTAGTTCAATGATATACTAAACTAGAATCACAAGGAAGAAGTATGATTTTTCCTTGCTTGCTATTTGTAAGCTAATCACTAGTATTGTGTAAATTTGTCATAGGACATGCTCTTCAAAGTATCATCGATGAAATTTCAGAATTTGCATAGGAAAATGGTTAACTTTTGTCTGTTTATGTAAACAATACTTAGGTCATCTTGGTTGAATTATACCTCAATGCTTGTATTAACTTGCTACATCAAAAATCATGGAAGCAGTACTCAGGTTATCATTGGTGCTAATATCCCCTTTGATGCTTGTACTAAATTTCAACATATCGAAAGGCTCAATGATGAAAATTACATGCATAATCAGCTCATGGAATGACAAAATAGTAGAATAGTTCATTTTTGCATTCTAGGGTTGCATAATTCATTTAGATTTGCATTTTTGGGCTGTATAATATTTTTTGGAGGTTTTTGAAAAAAATTCATGTATCTTTTAAGACACTAATTAAGTACACTTGGACATTTATAACATCTCATTTCATTATCATTTTTCATATTTCATCATTTTTCATTTTAGGTTATCATTATCATTCCATTTTGTATTTATCATATTTTCACATCATTTCATCATTTTTCATTATCATTTCACATCATTATTAGGCCTCATTTTATCATAATCATTATCCATTTTAGTTCATATGTATACCATTTTCATATCATGTTCATATATTTTTCATGTCATATCATTCAATATTTTTCATTCATCTCATTTGTCTCATTTCACCTCATTTTCATTATCATTCATTTCACATCATTTGCATAAACATATATTGATAAAAGAAAGATGCATCCATTTTCATTCATTACATACATCAGATAGGAAAATCATTCACCATCATGATAGAAATAATTTTAAAAAAATATTACATTGTATCATCATTGCATCATTATCATAGAAACATAATTTTCAGTTCATATCAAAGAGCATATATCATCATCCATAAGCATGCATAATCAGAAACAACACAACATATAGAAATAAGACAGCATACATAAACCCATAACACATACATGTTGAATCACCATTGCATATCATAAATCTCATCAAAACAAATGTTCAGGTGTACAAGGATATCAAATGTCTAAACATGATATATAAAATACAATGGCTAGGTCTATCCATAAATCATCATTGAGGGGAATCTAGACATGGAGCATGACTATTGTTGCCTCCTAAGGTGGCAGGTCTCGCTGGATCTTTGCTACCAGAAGCTTCGATCTCTTATCTAACAGGCTATCCCACACTCCTAGTGGCATTCTTGGTGTGACTGCGTGAGTGAGTCTATGACCGAGTACCTGACTGAGTATAAGCTATCCTTCACTCAGGTGGAACTGTCTCAAAGTATCTCATCCTGTAATACTTGGCTTGTTGAGCAATCTCCAGTCCCTCTGCCACAACCTCTCTAATGGAAGTGCTCTCAAAAAACCTTAGGAGTCTCTCTACTACTCCATCTACCTGAATTCAACACTCTCTAAATCTATCTCACTCTATTGTGAGCTAAGCTACTTGTGGCTTAATAGGTGGTGGTTGTGTAGCCTGTGCTAGTTCAATCCGAAGAGTCTGAAACTCTACCTGAAAGCTGTCCATCTGTCCCTGTCAACCCCTAAACTTGCAAATGTAGAATAGCAACAAAAAACATTAGTTGTTAGTTCAAATTCATGCATACAAGTATGAGATATTCCCCATAAAATCCATCTATTCAAACTAAATTAGGAAAATAAAGAACATAATAAACTTGACACAAAAGAGATTCAATCCTAATTAAGATAATAGCATGATGCTCTTCTGGGGGAATTGGTGTCAATGATGTGTTGCAATTGGCCCTTTTCCTATTCCTAAGTAGCAATGGTATGTGATGCAGAAATGGTCAGCATAACCTTCTTGCAAATCTTGAAAAGTGGTGAATAGTTGATGGGAATGGGAAAAATTGGCTCTCAAGTTGAGGAGAGTAACCTTGCATATGACTGTGGATGATAAATGAGGAGAGGAGTCTCCAATTTATAACTTTCGATTTGGAAGAGAAAGTAAAATTTGAGCAATGTGGGACTAACATTCAATCCAATGGTTGAATGCCACATGTCAAGATGTGAGTGGTTAGTAGTTGTGCACATTTTGGTCAAAGTGCCAATAAATGCATAAATTTGAATTTGAAATTGTGAGATGACATGTTGGAGAGAGAAGAGAAATGAAGTTAATGTCACTTTGCTCAAGGTCAAGGACATCTAAGAGGTCTTAAATGCCTTTTTGGAAGGACTAAATCCACTTGGCCTTTTTCAATTCAAATTGGAAGCATATTCCTTTTTGATGCCATGTCGAGAGAAAATAGGTGAATTAATAAATCAAAGTATTTGATTGATTGTGCCACTTGCATCCTCTAGAGGATTTTAAGGAGAGGGATTAAGTTAATTAAGATTTGATTAACTTAATGAAGAATTAGATGATGTGACAATTTAGACTTAGATTTATGAATTAATTTTATGTCAAGAATTGAGAAGAAATGTTTTATTAAATAAATGATCTGATTTATTTAATCAAGAAGGAACATGTTATATTAAATCAAATAAGGTTTAATTTATTTAATTTAATAAGAGGAATTTAGAGATTTTAATCAAATAAAATGATTTATTTAATTAAATAGGGATGTAAGGTTAATTAAATTAAATTGATTTAATTTAATCAGTGACAGAGGAAGACTTGATTCAATAAATAATGATTTATTAAATTAAGAGGTAGAATGTGATGAAATGCTGAGAATATGATTTAAGAGGAAATGTTGTTAGTAATCAGGATCAGGTGTGCCAAAACGAACTTTGTACATTTTCCATGTCTACATTTTGCCCTTGTTTGGAGCAATGTACTTGTTGCATTGATTGAAAGAATAAACTACTGTGATCAAAGTTTTAGGATTTTCTCCAATTTTTATATGCCCCACTGCTGCCCCAGTGGAAGGATATTGTTGGATATTGCCCCCTTGAGAGATCAGATGAAAATTTTGATTTTTTGGATGATCTCGTGAAAAAAAGATGACAAGGTGCGCAACAGGCCAGAAATGCTCCGGAATGCTAGAAAAATGCATTAAAATGCCAGAAGGGATGCAGAACAACCCTTGTTTGGATGAGAATGGGTTCGGGGGACCAAAACCCTTGCTAGAATGTCAAATTAGGTCAAAAAACCAGAATTTTTCAGGCTTAAATAGACCTCAAGGGGCCACTTTCAATACATTTTCAATCTTAACCTTGAAAAATTTGACACTTGGGCTCTGAGTCTTAGAGAAAATGGCACAACAACAACTTCCTCTGCATGTGTCAGAGTGGGTACGAGTATATCAATGACTATTCATCGCAAGACCTACGGTACATACCCTTATTTGACCTTTATTTTTTTTCGTTATTCATGCATTTATTAGGACTTAGGTATGGTCGAGTCGGCGAGACATGATATAACGCTATGGAAAATTCACAAACAGGCTCCCGCAGGCCTATATAGGACCGCTTGTGCATAGAGTGCCATGCGGCCTAGTTTTCCATTTAGGGATTTTTGGTTAGTAAACCTGGCCGCTCACTCAAATAGCGTCGCGCGATCCAATTGGTCCAATTTAGCTATCTATGTCCGCTGCGCGACGCAGTTTGGAACATTACAAATTGAGCTGCTTTTGAGAATAGCACCGCTTTTTCTATTTCAAAAGAGAAATGCGATATGGACAACAAAATTTCTTTAGGGAAACTAACATGGCTTCTTCCCTTGCACAAGAGAGGCACAAGATCATTCATTTGAGGGAGCACCGATGGCTAGTATTTGAGAGATTGTAGGGTATGCACATATTCCTTCAGGAGCAGCTTGGGATAGTCAATTTGTGGTTCGTTGCCTAGGTTGCTCCTATTTGAACACATCTGGGTATGATGCATGCCTTGATCAAGCGGTGGCATAGCGAGACATCATCTTTTCATCTTTTTATTGGCGAGGCTACCATTACTCTCAAGGATGTCTGGCACATCCTGCGACTACCCATTCATGGAGAGTGAGTGATCTATGATCTGGAGAAGGGTAGGGAGGACTGCTTTGTTGTTAGGGGTGTCGACGAGATCATGCTTTGTGATGGTCTGATAGATTTTGAGAGGTACCAAGGTATAGCCCCTGCTTATAGCCTGGTTGTGGCCGCCATTATTTCTGGTCTTGTAGCTCTTGATCAGCGTGGCTGATATTTCAATCTGGGTTGGGGACTAGTATGGCAGCAAATGTGTGCTCGTCGAGTGTGCTTTTCCTAGGGACTAGTACTGTTGGCCTCCTTGTACCAAGATTTGCATGAGTTCACCTATTTGGATGGTCAAGCTCTTGGGGTTGGATTAACTCTTTTGCATATTTAGGCCTGGGAGCGGATTTCGGTGCTTCGCCCGATTATGACATCGATTGCTCTAGACATTGATGACCCCATGGTGTGGCACTATGGCAGGGTGAGGATTCACTTCTCACATGGGTACAAATGGTATAGCCCACTAGCGGTGGGTTATAGATGAGAGGACAGTATTTATATGGAGGCCATGGGTGGATGATGTAGAGCAGATTTCCTTTGCTCGCTAGGACAAATTTATGCAAGGTTGGGAGCACACTATGATAGAGAGGTACCTTCCTGATAGGGTAGCCAAGAAGTTCGGTGAGCTGTAGGATATACCCGATGCTCATTATATGGCCATCTTTGCCTGCACGACAAAGGAGATAGCATGGGGGGCACTTATTCTAGCAGACGAGGTAGTTTCCTCATTCAAATAGTTAGTGGCTCGACCGTGGCCATATGATCAGGGGCCAATAGACATTAGGGTGACTTCAGCATATAGGGCATGGTTTAGTTTGCCAGTGAGATTGACAGTTCCTGGGATAGTACTTCCACGTTGGAGGCCTAGAGGTAGGTCAGTAGGCAAAGGCTGGGGAGGTGTACCATTGGTGCAGCTAGCAGTAAGACAGGATGAGAAGCCTTGGGTAGGCCCACAGCAGTAGCTAGTAGTATAGCCGATAGTACAACTAGCGGCATAGCCATATCCATGAGATGCATAGATTCAACAGTTGCAAGGCTAGGTACAGGTTCTAACAACTGAGCGAGATGAGGCCCAGCAGCAGGTTGCTACAGTTATAGTGGAGAGAGATTAGGAGATAGACCATTGGAGGCAGTTAGAGAGCACAACCTCCACATCTTCGGGTCGATCGGTTGACATTTAGGAGTATAGAGTGGCCATCAGAGTGACCGAGTACTATCGGTAGCACTATCGACAGGCAGTACCATCAGCTAGTAGAGTGCCAAATTTCTCTCAGCAGATAGGGAGGCGGCCAATAGAGGCCCACGGTGAGAGACAGGATGGGGAGGATAGCAGCCAGTAGGGCTAGTCTTCCTTTTTTATCACAGATAGTTTTTTGTATTTTTTCTATATGGGCTGCAATATTTTGGCCTTATTGTACCATGTATTCGATGTACATTTGATCCGATTTGTATCATAATAGTATTTTTTGATGATATATATGAGATGATTCATTCTTTATGATATGTATGGTGCACATGTATGATATTCAGATGTATAATTATGCCAATGTATGATGTTATGAGATGTGATGGATGCATTTCTTTTTGTATATTTTTCATGCTTTATGGATGTAATGTATGTGAGTGATGGTGTAATGATACGAAAATGGAAATCGATGCAAATGATTATGTATGCAGGATGTATGCATTGGTGATGTTTTGATTACTGCTATGATACCATGTTAGTGTGGAAAGAAGATAGAAGAATTGCATAATTAATGTGTTAGTTAGAATGGTGATTTGCATTGCTAGGATTTGGGATTTTCAAAGGGGTCAATTGCGTTATGTTTGATAACACACCTAGGTACAATGCATCAAGGTATAAAGGACCAGGATGGCATTGTACCTAGTGTGACAGACTTTGAATCAACAATCAGATAGGAGCATTCTTGTTCACACTTAACATACATACTTTATTTAGGATGTAGTTTAGACATTCTAAACATCTCGGACCAAAACACAGAAAATAAATCTTTCCTATGTGGTCAACAAGATATCTAAAACATCCTTTCTTCAAACCAAACAAAATATATATACGACTAAGTTAGTTTATAAGGGTATCCCACAAGAATAGCCGATAAAGAAGGATAATGATCGTTGCCCTATTCCTTTCTCTCTAAACCTGTTTTGTTTAGGCATCATTGAGAGGTCCTTGGAATGAGCGCAAAATTAGATAAGTCAATAAAAGATTAAGTTAAACAACCAAACAAGCTAATGTTCTTTATACCGCTAGCCAAGACTAACTACTGTGAGGGGTACCTGATGCTTATGTCCATCACAGGAAAGCTTCATCCTAGGACATGTTGTGATGAGGGTTTGGTGGGACTGATTTGGGTGATAAGCTATTGATACTTTGAGTTGACCAACTTTCTTGTTTACTGACTTAGATCTTCAAGACTCTGACGATTAGAGTGTTCACTTTTGAACCTACTCGACTTGCCTCTAACTAACTTACCAAAGGGTGAAGGCGATGATTGATTTTATTATGAGTGGTGACAATCATGGGTGAAAGCGAGATGAAATGCATGCACCATTTTGGATTTTGCAAATATTTTGAGGTTGTTTTTGGTATTTTGAGATGTTTTACAAATGTTTTTGGATTTTCAAAATTTATGACAAAGAGACTAACTTAAAGACCTATCCTAGGGGTCTCGGGAGCTGATCCATAGATTAGCCTTATCTACATTATACATGCAGAGACCACGTAGTTCGACTAGTGGCGGACTAACTTGATGATAAGATGGACAAATGGATTTCCCCTTTTATTGCTTAAAGGAATGACTTAAGATGCAAAGCTAGATGGGAAAACGGATTGCCAATGCGATAGATGCCTAAAGTACTGACCTAAATGTCTTGAGGGATGATCAAAGATCAACCTTGCCTATGTTCAAGCTTAGAGACAATGTACTTTAACAAGGTGGAAGACTGACAAGACTTAATGATGAATTTTTTGAAGATTTTCTGACATTTTGACATGTTTGTGGATTTTTGAATGATTTGGATGTTTTTTGGATTTTTGATGAATTTTTGAATGTTTTTGAGATTTTTTCGATAGATTTGAGAAGATTACGAGAATATACATGAATCCGATCTGATGCATGTGAGAACATGTCCCCAAAGTGGTGCGATAGAATACTTCGATGAAGCCAGGATGAATTGACCTTAGGAATATGCCAAGTAGTACTAAGATGGAATATGATATGGGCAAGAGCTCAAGCTATGGTATGGATGCGAGCAAATGGGTGGATGGGTGGATTGATGAAATGTGATGGAATGGATGAGTGAGTCATGCAAATCCTAGTGGATAGCGAGTGCTTTATTTACGCTTGGCACTTATTTTCCAGGTTTTCACCAAGGTACTTGTCCAAAGTGCCACTGAAGTGGTTTTCACTAGAGGACGATTCTTTTTCTTTACTGTTTTCAATCCTTTTTCTGATTTTTATTTTTTTTTACATTTTTGCATTTTTTGATTTTTTTGTTGTCACCAAGATGCCTATTTGCTAGGTTTTCATCAAGGTAATCATTTTTTCAAAACTTTTTCTGATTATTTTTGTATTTTCTAATTTTATACCTTGCAAGTTCTTAGCCATAAAACGTTTTGAGATGACAACTGTTCATGGGCTCTTGCAGAGGCTTACCTTTTGGTGTTAACAATTGATATGCCCCTGATTTGTAACTTACAATGATGATGAAAGGTCCCAGCCAACTAGGCTCAAAATTTCCTTTTGTGTCTAGGTTGGGCACATTCTTTTGGTTCTATTTTAGCACAATTCACCAACTTGGAAGGTGTGTTGCCTGATCTTCTTGTTGTAACTCTGTTTCAGGCGATTCTGGTAGACCTGTAGATGATTTAGGGCATCCATGCATCATTAATCTAGTAACTCCAGGTCATTTAGTCTTGTAACCCTGTATTGCTCATCTGTGATGAGGTTTTACAATGATATCCTCAGTGATGGAAGCTCGATCTCAATAGGGAGGATGGCTTCTGATCCGTAGACCAGGGAGAATGGGGTGGCGCCCATTGGCATGTGAATGTTGGTGCGGTAGGCCATAAGGCGAGATTTAACTATAGATGTCAGTCATGACCAGAGTCATTGGCTATTTTCTTGAGGATTTCAGAATGGTTTTATTGGTAGCCTCTACTTGGCCATTTCCTTGTGGGTAGAATGGGGTGGAAAAGCGATGTTGGATTTTGAAATTTTCTCACAAATCACGGACATCCTAATTTTTGAAGGGTGTCCCATTATCAGAGATAATGGATTGAGTAACACCATATCGGAAAATGAGGTAGTTTATGATGAACTTGGATATCTGTTTACCTATGATGTAGATCATGGGAATTGCTTCGAATCACTTTGTGAAATATTCAATGGCGGTGATAATGAACTTATGGCCATTGGATGAGGTGGGTGAAATTTTACCTATGAGATTGAGCCCCCATTGTGAAAAGGGCCAAGGTGTAATAATGGAATACAACTCTTGAGCTGGTGCATGAATGAGATCTCCATGCTGCTAGCATTGTAGATATCTTTTGAGAAATTTGTGTGCCTCTCTTTCCATTGTCGGCCAATAGTACCCGGTTCTCAGCAACTTCTTGGCCAAGGTCATACCACTCGAGTGCGAACCGCATGTGCCATTGTGTACCTCAGTTAGATCAGTCATGGCCTCCTTAGGTTTTAAACAATGTAGCAAGGTTCCATCGATACTTCTATAGAAGAGGGTCACTCCTAGTATGATAAATTGTAAGGCCCTTTTGACAAAGGTTCACTTTAGGTTTCGGGTGATGTTAGTTGGGAGGATTCCTAATCTTAGGTAGGTGTAAATTTCATGGTACCAAAGATCACCAGGACCAATGAGTTCACATGCGTATTCTGACTCTGGTACCTCGAAAGTGGGTACGAGAAGCTTCTCTACCAAGAATTCGTGTTTCGAGATGTTACGAGGGATATCTAGCAAGGATCTGATCATTACCATTGCATCAGTTGCTCTATTGTTTTTTCCTTGGTATTTTCTCAAAGGCGATGTTGATGAATGATTCCTTGAGGCTTTCTACTACCTTTTTGTATGGTGCGAGCTTATCATCTTTATTTTGGTATTCACCATTCACTTGGTTAATGATAAGTTGCGAGTCTGCATAGACTTTTAATGCCATAATTCACCATTGTGCCGCAATCTTGAGACCTATGGTTAAATCTTCATATTTTGCAATGTTGTTTGTACATGGGAATTCCAACTTATATGATCTAGGTATATAGTTTCCTTGGGGGGTGATGAAGAACTCACCGACTCTTGATCCGTGTTGCTTATGGGAGCGATTAAAGTATAGTTTCTAGTGGTCGACTGCACTGCGATTGAAGAGGGACTCATCTGGAAATTCTAATACGAGTGGGTTGTCTTTGTAGAGGGGAGCTTCTGCTAGCTGGTCCACAATAACTTGTCCTTTGATTGCCTTTCGCTCGACATATTCAATGTCATGTTCAAATAATATCATTACCCATTTAGCCATTCTACCTGTAAGCATTTCTTTTGACAATAGATATTTGAGAGGGTCTATGTTGGTGATTAACTTAATTTGATGAGCTAGCATGTAGTGTCTGAATTTTTGAGATGCAAATACTAGTGCCAGGTAAGCCTTTTCTATTGATGTGTAATTGAGCTCATGCCCTACCATTTTTCTGCTGATATAGTAAATTTCCCGCTCGGTTCCCTTTTCATCATGTTGGGCTAAAAGGGCACCAAGGGCGGCCGTTGTTGCTGAGATGTATAGAATCAATGATTTCCCTATGATTTGTGGCATCAATACAAGTGGTGTAAGTAGATATTCCTTGATCTTTTTGAATGCTTGTTTGCACTTTTCATCCCACCTGAATGCTACTCCCTTGTGGAGTAGGTGTGAATAGGAAATCTACTTATCTGCCAACTATGCTATGAATCTTTTGATGGACTGAAGTCTACCTTGTAATCCTCTGAGCTAATTTAGTATTCTTGGTGCTTCCATATCAGGGATTTCTTATAGCTTTGCGGGATCCACCTCTATCCCTCTCATTGAAACTATGTACCCAAGAAAATTTCCTGATTGCACCCCAAAGACACACTTCTTTGGGTTGATTCTGACCTTGTATTGTTCTAGCCTATCAAAGATTGCACTTAGAGTTGCTATGTCATCATGTCTCTTCTTTGATTTAGCCAATATTTCATCCACATAGTCTTCAAAATTTTTATGAATCATGTCGTGGAATATTAATGTCATGGCTCTTTGGTATGTAGCTCCTACATTCTTCAATCCGAGTGGCATTAGATTCTAGCAGTAGGTGCCCCAAGGATAAGTAAAGTCCATCTTATGCTGGTCCTCTTTTGCTATCATTATCTTATTGTATCCAGAGAAACTGTCCATTAAGGACAACACCTCATGCCTAGCCGTCATATCCACTATCATGTCTATGTTAGGTAGTGGAAAATCATCCTTAGGACATGCTTTGTTTAGATCTCTAAAGTCCATGTAGATGCAGATGCCCCCATTCAATTTTGAGATTGGCACAAGATTAGATACCCATTATGGATAGTCTATTGGGCGTATAAAGCCAACATCCATGAGCTTTTGCAACTCTATCTTGACAAGCAAGGCTATTTGTGGGTGCATTTTCCTCTACTTTTGTCTAACCGGTTTTTCTCCAAGGTAAACAATCAAATGATGAACCACTACCTCAAGATCCAGGCCTAGCATGTCAGCATAGGTCCATGTAAATTTTACCTTTCTTTCTTACAGGAATGATGCTAATAGTTCTTGTCCCTCTATTAAGAGCGACTCAACGTAAAAAGTGATTTGTGGCTCTATTTTTGTTCCCAAGTTGACAAGATTGCACTACTCTACCAAGACTGCTGACTTTTCTTGATGCAACATTGTAGGGGGGAGATTGAATCCTTCATCCTCTGGCACCTCAAAGAGGTTTTTACCATTGGATGTGTCCTTTATTTTTACTGTTTTGTGGTTAGAGAGTGCCATAGTATGGTTTTCACTCAATAATGTTGAGCTTATTCTTGATATTTTCCTTTTGCAACTGAAGGACTCAATCATCTCCCCATAGTATGCCTGGGCATCTAATGTAATGTTGAGGCTTGCCTTATGATCCGCACATGGAACTGTATCCCTTATTCCCATGAATACTGAGAGTGCCTCATCATTTTCGATTGAGTCTAGAATGGGTGGGCCTCATTGATTGTGATCGATGAGTTGTGGGTGTACTAAGGTGATTCAGTGGGTTGGTTGGTTTGACTCAGTTGTGGGGACACTTATCATTAGCAGGGTGGAATCCTCAAAGATCCTAGGGAGACCTTATATGGTATCATCATTGCCACTTCTCTCAAAAACATTGGTGATATCAAAAGTGAAGTTATCAAGAGGCATACCTAGGCATACAGGTGGTCTAGGAGTGGTTGTTGTTACTTGAGGAGAGGACCTGACTACCCTTCTAGGAGTACCCCTCCCACATATGGTTATACTCAGAGTAGTATATCCAAGGCCAAGGTTTTGCATTCTTCTTTCTACAATGATGGGCTCCAGTTGTCCATCATTGTTCCTTCCAAGGCTTTTGTTCCTGTTATAGCCCATACCCAACATCATTTCTAACCCTCTATTAATTTCCTCCATGGGTAGGGTGGGGGTGGGCCTTTCATCTTGGTATAATGTGTTTGAGATGTTCTCCTCATCCACATTTTCTAGACTGAGATCCCCCCAACGACGAAATCCAGAGGGGTTTTCCTTAACAACGTAGACAGGTGTTTCAGTTGGTTGAGGTTGTTCATGTGACCTAGGAGATTGTGGTAACTCTCCTACAACAAATGCATTCATTTTCATTCTATAGTCACCATATCCATTGTCCTAGATCATGTTTTTTATTTTGGATATGTCTGAGATGGAGGGTGTCTCTATCGCAGAAGTGGAAGCAAGGTTGGCTGGGTCGATGTATGAAGTAGATGGTTCTTCATCATTTTTTGGTACTTGAGGGATTTTGTAAAACTTGGCTTCCAAGTTTTTGCAGTAGGCGAAGGGTTCAGGATCCCCATATATAGTGACCTCCTTATTTTGGTGTGAGAACTTGATACATTGGTGATATGTTGAGGCCACTTCTTTCATTCCATGGATCCACGGATGTCCAAGGAGGATGTTGTATGGTAGGTCAAGGTCGAGGACCTAACAGGTAGTCTCCATAGTTGTGGGTCCCACTTGGATGGGGATTTTGATAGTGCCCTGGGACACTCTCTCTTGGTCATCATATGCCCTTATTGTAATGCTCTTGTTCTTGTTAATGGAATCCTCAGCGAATTCCAATTTCTTTATAAGTTTTAGAGAGAAAATATTTAGGCCTGCACCTCCATCCACCAGGATTATTTTGACTATCTTTTTATGGACGAGCACTTGAAGGTGAAGTGCGCGGTTATGAGATGGTTGCGGCGGGAAATCTTGGTTAGAGAAAGTGATGAGATTTTGGGTAGCAATTTTACCCACCATAGCCTAGAACTGCTCTATGTCAAGGGTGGTGGAGATGGTGGATGCAGCTAATGCTTCATCAAGGATCTTTCTATGGGCAGCAGAAATTTTCAATAGTTCCATGATGGAGATTTGGGCGGGGATTCTTTTCAGCTAGTCAATGATATTGTAGTTGTAGGGGATGGATTTTGTATTAGAAATGGGTGTCTTAGCTGGTGCCCCAACAATGGTGAATTTTCTGCCACATGTGGTGACTCCACAGTCGTTGTTGGATCCTTTGACATTTATGACGGTGACTAGCTCATTGATGCATCTGACTATCTCCTCGTACACTAGAGTATCACTAGCATACTTTTGTTTGCCCTTATTATTCCCTTGATTATTTCCTTGGTTATGGTTCAGCATCAGATTCGTGCATATTTTCAAGTCTTGGTTTTCGGCTGGCTATTCGGTATTGATAATCTTATCCTCGATGAGGTCTTGGATGATGTTCTTAAGTCTCATGAAATTGGCAATGGTATGTCCTTTAACTTTGTTAAAGTTGCAAAGGAGGTTCTCATTATACCATGGCAGCTTGGTCATGGGCTTCGTGTATTTCTCAGAGTTAGAGACTTTTATTAGGTTCTCCTTGACCAATTTCTTCATAATGGACTCGATAGATTCACCAATAGCCATGAAATTCCTCTTGGGGAGATACTTGCCTCAGGGAGGTGGTCCTCCTTGATTACCCAAGTTGTTGATTTGATTAGTGGGTGTTGGTTTTTGTTGTGCTACTACCACATTAGTCTACACATTGTTACGATTATGATTCTACGGTTGATGGGTTTGAATTTTCTGCTTAGGGGTAGTGATGACCACCTTAGCATCAACCACATCGTCGTTAGTGATATTTTTATTCCTCAACCATGTTCGAGGTTTATCATTGTAGTTTTTACATGGGCGATTATCTTATGGTGGAGTGAATGTTGGTGTGCCACCTTGTGCCATAAGGGCTCTTTCGATGTTGAGCGCCTTTGGGATCAGTTGATCATAGGATGTGATGCATTGCATTTTCAAGTAAAATGCCAAGTTTTCATCTAGATTGGCTATGATGGTGTAAACTTGTTCTTATGATATGGTTAGCTTGCTCTGATTGGCCTTGAATCGCCATCTTTGCAAGAAGGATGCGAATAGATCTCCTTTCATTTGTTTGAGCACTGATAGTTCTTCCAAAATAACATTCGCACCCATATTGAAAGCATAATTCTTAAGGAAAGTTTCCATGATTTCCTCGAATGTTTTAATGCCCGTGGGTAGGCGAGAGATCCATTCCATGGCTGGACTAGTTAGACTATGGGGGAAGAGTCACATTAGATACATCTCATCGTATGTGACCTCCATGCAGTGCACCTGAAATTCCCTGATGTGGCTCTCAGGGTTACCCATTCCATTATAATTGTCAAATTTGCGGATCTCGAATCCCTTTGGGAATGGTATCATGGTGAGACTTTTGTTGAAAGGATAAGGGCGTAAGTTGCCCGGTGTTCTTGTGGTTTTTCCTACTTGTAAGTCCAACACTTGCTGTGAAAGCAGTTTGATTTGTGTTGTGAAATCTTTTCTTGGATTGGAAGGTGGGATGAATGAGTTGTGAGGTGTTCTAGGTGTTTGATGGGTGGGGAGAGTACTAGTGGGCATTTGCTACAAACTCTATTGTGTGTTCAAAGCATGATGGTATGCCTGCATTTGTGTCAACAATGCCTGTTGTTGATCTTGTTGTTGTTGCTCCAGCAACGCTTGTTGTTGGTCCATCTGTTGTTGCTCCCATGAAGCTTGTTGTTGTTCAATCTATTGTTGTGCTAGTAAAGCCTGTTGTTGGTTTAGCTATCATTGTTCCAACAAAGCTTGTTGTTGGTCGAGCTGTTGTTGTGCCAAATAATCTTTTTGTTTAGCTTGGTGTTGTGCCTGAAAGTCTTGCAAGGCTTGTTGGTAGGCTTGCAGATGGATCGCTTGTAGTTGCGCTTGTGCTTGGGCTTGGGCTTGAGCTTGGGCTTGAGCTTGGGATTGTGCTTGGGCTTGGGCTTGGGCTTGGGCTTGTGCCTGGGCTGGAGCTTGGGCTTGGGCTTGGGCTTGTTGCTTGAGTACTCTTTGTTGGTTGGCCTTTTGAATGGTTTGGATTAGAGTGGTAAATGAATTTTCCATGTTGGATTTTGGTGGGATTGGTGGTGGAACGAGAATGATACCAACCATTGTGATAGGTGAAAGGCTTATGAAGGTGGTTGGGATTTGGTTGGTTGGTGGGGTGGTGGAGATGCTCAGTCCTTGAGAAGGTATGATTTGGGATATTTGAGGACCAGTTGATGTATTTTTCATGGTGGTTTGAATGGTCATGATTCACTGTGGGGATGCGGGAAAAATGAGAGGATTCAATGAGGCGGTCCGATTTCCCAGATTAGAGAAATTTTTGATGGGTAGGGGTGGTAAACCTACTCCAAGAGGTGATATGGATGTGAATGGAAATGGGGGTAGCAGTGGTAGGCTACCCTAGAAAGAGAAAGGATCAGTGACTTCTATTGTTCTAAATAAAACACCTTCTCCTTGTTGTAGGGAAGTTGGTATGTTCAACTGATAGGTTGGTGAGGCATGGAATGAAGATGAACGAGCGGGATTGTGAAATGTGAGTGGGACATATGGGTGTAATGGATTTTCTAAAATAAAATCATCTGGTGCAGTGTTGACAACAACCTCTTTGTTGGCCACAAGATGGCGCTATTGTAAATCTCGAAACATGGCACTTCCTTTGTTCACTAGTGATGAGGTTGGTGTGATGACTGTCATGGTGTGAGGCACTTCTTGATTGATATTCGACATTGGGGATGTGTTTGTAAGGGGCACGTCTATACTAGTGCTTGTGCCAAGGTCAAGGGGTATTTGGACCCCTCCTCCTACTAGTGTGTTTAAGTACTTGAACATGGCACTGACAATTTTGTGATTCTCTGGATTTTGAACCATTTTCATTATTTCGGATTTTGTCATCCCCATGTCTTCATTTTTTATGCCTTCCTCATAGCTCTCCTCTTGAGGATTTTGTGATGATAGAGTTAAATGGGGGATTGCTCGATCCCACAAAGTTTATTTTAGAGGTTAACTGACTTATGTCCACAAAATTTGATATTTCACTGATATTCTCCATGTTCTTCTTATATTGAGATCTAGTTTGGAGCATAAAAAAATAGTGATTGTTTGATCCTAACCTTTTAGGCCAAAAGGAGAATAACTAGGGAAGTTAAAAGATCAAAGATCATGAAAAAATGATGATGAGATAATGGATGGGGTGAGTGAATGAAACCTTTTGGAGAACGTTTGAAGGGGTATGCTAAACTTGGTAAGGACTTAGATTGATTATGATGGTTTGACTATGTGTATTGAGTCAAACAAGATTGTAGTGAATTTGTAGTCCCTAGGAAGTTGTGTTATTCTAGGGGAACTTGCACAAGTGGATGAATTAGCTAAGTGTGATAAGACAATGTGATTTTGAACTAGTAAACCTTAGGAAGTTGCATTATCCTAGAGGTAAATTCATCCAAAAGTGTTGACTATTTTGACTAGGTGTGTTAAGCCAAGATAGGGGGATGTTGGTTTAGTCCTTTGAGTTTAGCATGAGTGATTTTTCTAGAGTTCTCAATATGTTTGATGATGGGATGGGATTTTATTTGATGAAAATATGGATGGGGATGACAACTTTGATCCTATACTTGAAACTAGATCCAACTCTTCCTACAAGATTTTGGTTTTGAAGAACACACTATACTTCCTATGGGAGAAAATAAAACCTTTCAAAAAATTTGGGATTTTGTTGATAGTAAAAAGCATACAATGTTGGATTATTCCTTGAAGCCTTTTTGTAGAAGTTGTATACAAGTCTTTCTCTTACTTCAAGGAGCATCTCAAGCAGTTGCTCATGGGATTTTAAGCTTATCTTTTTGAACTTTGGCTTTGGGATTTTAATCTTGCGGGAAATCATTGGGAACAACACATATGAAGTTCGATTTGTCTCTTTATCTTAGCTTAATGAATTTATTTTTATCAAAGACACTTGCTTGCTTATGTTTCAAAATATATATCTAATGTCCCACTTTCTTTCTCATCCCACAAGGTCTGTTGTGTGGAAATAAAGGAAAGTAGGGCAAAAGTTATCTATGTTTAACCTTATTGAAAACAAATGACGATAGAATCTAGACACTTAGAAACCTCTAAGGATAGAATCCCTAGGGAAAGAGAGAGTGCATGAATTCGTCAAAGGTATTTGTCTCCTCCAAGGGGTTTGAAATTTTGAGGTATTGTAAATGTTTGTTTTGCAAATATTTTTGAGAACCAAGAAATGTCTATTTCAAAGAAATTTTTTACAACCCTAGGCTAATGAGACAATATTTTGTTGGGTTCCCACTTGGATTAATCCAGCTACGTATATTTTTTGTGAATGGCTAAATTATTTACCACACTAGTTCCCCCCTCCATGACACACACTTCTTGGGTTAGTCAAGCATTAGTACCCATAAATCTCCCATGGCATACCTTCTATTTCCACAACAAAACCGCATGTATTCATGGGGCAGCTTAAGAGCATATGACCTCTTGCACCAACAAAATAGATAAGGTTTTTGCATTTTCTATACAGAGGGTTCTAATTCAGGTATTCCATTCATGTGGGATTATCCAATGTTGGTGAGAGTCCATTTATGTCCATCTCATCGGAATAATCCTTGTGATTATTAAACTTTCCTCAAGAATCCACACTTATATACTAGTTGAAAGTCGCTTGAATTTAGCATGTTCCCGGTTGGGTCATTCCCTTGGGTGATTACTTTTTTCCACAAGGCAAGCCCACTAAGATAAATAAAAGCGATCTAACATATCCCATCGTTTACACAACATTTGTTGAAAAACAAAAGGGAAAACCTCTACAATATGTCGTGCTCACACTCGCATGTTTTGTTCAATTTTTAAGTACCCAAATTGAAATGTGGAGGCAATATTTTATGTAACTTAGTATCACCAAAAAGACTTTTGATTTTTAAGATCACTGTGAGGCGCAAGAGAAGTGCAAACGCCTTTTAAAATGATACTACTTTGCATAAAGGATTTAAAAGCATGAAAAACACATGTTCAATTTTAAACTTCTCAAAGCAATGATGAATTATTTTTAAGCACCAAATGAAATGTGAGGTTTCCTTGTTCAATTGTTAGCCTTTAAACCAAATCTAGTATGTTTTTCTAAGGTTCTTTCTAGCCCCTTGGCAACTTTTGAAAGGAAATTTGATTGCTTATTTCAGAACCCAAAAGAAATTTAGTGTTCTAAGATCAATGAACTTATCAAATTCTTAAAGAGTGTTGAAGTACACTTTGTACAAAAAGAGCATGGTGTCATAATAATAACTTGTTTGTTCTTTTTAAATCCAAAATGAATTTAGTGTTCCTAAGGCCAAATATTTTTAGCAAATTTCTTAAAGAGTGTTAAAGAACACTTTTAGTGTTTAGAAACACCTTAGGTTTGGTGAACATGATCTCATGATGAACTTATTCCTTTGCTCCAACCTGCAAAAAATGACAGAAAACCTGATCAAAGATTAAAATATCCTAAATTTAATAAGCACATGTCAAATTTAAATCTCACTATTCAACCACGACATAGTTTGCAGAAGCGGTAGAGTTTGGAGTGAAAGCGGTGCTATATAGAGCCACGCGATTGAATTTGCATGGTGCTCTATAGAACCAAAGAGTGGAAAAGCAGTGTGACAGAGGCAAGCGACAAAGTTTGGAAGCCACCTAATTTGGAATTTTTACTTTTTTAGACAGGAAAGACGGAGCGACAGAGTTTGGAGGACACATGGTGCGATATAGGGCCATGGCACTGAAAGCGGCACAGTAGAGACCTGCGCGATGAAGTTAGGAAATTTAAAAAGGAAGACAGGTGGGGATAATCCACAATGATGTTTGGGAGTTTAAACGTGGGTCAATATAGAGCCGTGCGGCCGAGTTTGTTGTGTCTGCAAAAAAAATTTTAGAAACCGCGGAATTTTGAAAAATGTGATTGAATTTTTGTTTCAAGCCCTCCATTTAGCACCAAAATGTGAACCCCTAAACTTGCAAATGCACAAGGGCATTAAAACATAGTAGTTGTTAGTTCAAATGCATGCATACAAGTATGAGATATTCCCCATAAAATCCATCTATTCAAACTAAACTAGGAAAATGAAGAACATAATAAACTTGAAACAAAAGAGATTCAACCCTAATTAAGCTAATAACATGATGATCTTATGGGGGAATTGGTGCCAATGAAGTGTTGCAATTGGCCCTTTCCCAATTCCTAAGTAGAAATGGTATGTGATGGAGAAATGGTCAAATCTCCAAAGAGATTTGAGCATAACCTTGTTGCAAATCTTGAAAATTGATGAATAGTTGATGGGAATGGGCAAAATTGGCTCTCAAGTTGAGGAGAGTAACTTTGCATATGACTGTGAATGAGAAATGAGGAGAGAAGTCTCCAATTTATAAATTTCAATTTGGAAGAGAAAGTAAGATTTGAGGAATGTGAGACTAACATTCAATCCAATGGTTGAATGCCACATGTCAAGATGTGAGTGGTTAGTGGTTGTGCACATTTTGGCCAAAGTGCCAATAAATGGATAAATTTGAATTTTAAATTGTGAGATGACATGTTGGAGAGAGAAGAGAAATGAAGTTAATGTCACTTGGATCAAGGTAAAGGACATGTAAGAGGTCTTAAATGACTTGTTGGAAGGACTAAGTCCACTTGGCCTTTTTGAATTCAAATTGGAAGCATATTCCTTTTTTATGCCATGTTGAGAGAAAATAGGTGAATTAATAAATAAAAGTATTTGATTTATTGTGCCACTTGCATTCTCTAGAGGATTTTAAGGAGAGGGATTAAGTTAATTAAGATTTGATTAACTTAATGAAGAATTAGAGGATGTGACAATTTAGACTTAGATTTATTAATTAATTTCAAGTCAAGAATTGAGAAGAAATGTTTTATTAAATAAATGATTTGAATTATTTAATCAAGAAGGAACATGTTAGATTAATTCAAATAATGTTTAATTTATTTAATTTAATAAGAGGACTTTAGAGATTGTAATCAAATAAAATGATTTATTTAATTAAATAGGGATGTAAGGTTAATTAAATTAAATATATTTAATTTAATCACTGACAAAGGAAGATTTGATTCAGTAAATAATTATTTATTAAATTAAGAGGTAGAATGTGATGAAATGCTGAGAATATGATTTAAGAGGAAATGTTGTCAGTAATCGGGATCAAGTGTGCCAAAATGAACTTTATACATTTTCCATGTCTACAGTCCCTGTGATAGAGCTTTGATAGTAATGCATGGAGCCAGAGTACTTGGTTGGTCCACCACTCTGGCTCTGCAAGGCCTCATCCTAAATGGAACATCGAAGAAAAATCTCTACCCACCACCACCTCTATCATTCCCATCATCATCATTTCCATCAGAGCTATCTGAATAATCCTCCTCCTCATCCACCTCCATAGCCACCCCACCTATATCCTCTGCCTGTGCTTGACCCTGTGACTATCCTGCCTCCTCCTGTCCCTCTGGCTGCTGTCATGCCCATCATATAATGGGTCTACCTAACAGTTGAGCAGGCTCATCTGGACTAGTCAGCCTTGGAAACATATGTGAATAGAAGTAAGCAGTATAATCATCCATCATGTGAGCCTCTATAACCTCAGGATGTATGGCCCAAAAATTTGGCTATAGATCTATGTACTCAGCCCTCGCTACCTCAAAAGTGATAAATGGCCTCCACTCTAGCACATCCTCATGGCATCTCACATAGTGAGCCATACCCTATGACATTATCTATACCTATCCATATTGCCTCAACACTCTCATAACCAAAAACCACTCAATGATGAAGGGAGTACGACCAATCATATATCTAGCTATCTCGTAGTAAGGAAGTTCTATGTCATCCTCATCCCATGCATTGTAGTCAAGATACGGTCTGCAGATGATGGTATCCATGTCATCCAATATCCTCTACTAGTACTCTAACTTTCCCAGCATCGGCTAGACAAGGGGACTTGTGTATGCATAAACATTTGGATAGCCTTGTGGGCGATCTCTCTGAACAATAGGGCGAGTGATGGCAATATGCTCCCATGCCCAAATCTATAGAAGAGTAACTCTGGACAAAATACTCCTCCCATCTGTGTATACCACCTGATGGAGACTGTGGTACAAATGGGCAAGCATGCATGATCCCCATGCATTTTTGGTCTAATGGAGGAGCAAGTCCTCCAAAATTTGACCCCAACCTATTGATAGTCCCTTTGACCTACTATCAGGACAAAGGAATCCACCAATGAAACCTGCTATAACTGACGAAGTGGGACATAACTCTAAACCATGTCTCTCCAAGGAACCTCATAACCACTAACATGGGGATCCTAGAAGACTCTCCGTAAGGCATCTATCCTCCCAATCTTCTTGTGATCATAGATCACAAACTCACCAACTACTGGGATGCCTAGAATCCTGTACACATCCTCAAGAGTCATAGTAATCTCCCTAGTCAAAAAATGAAAGGTATTATGCTCATTGTGCCATCTCTCAGCTAGTGTAGTCAATAGTGCCCTTTTGACCCTATACTATGGGATCCTAAGTAGGGAACCCAACCCACATCTCACAATCACCCTTATCTCTGCCTGAGATAGTCTAGGAATCATGTCCCATGTACGGGGAAATTGCTCTTTGATCTGGAGGATATTAAAATCCTCCTATAATATCAAGCACATCAAATTGCTCAGCAATGATTATCAGAAGAAAACATTGTGCAAATCATATCAAATCAAGTGAATCATATCAACATCATCAATATATCATTATTATTTGTATTTCAATCAAGAAAGCAAATCTATCAAATCATTTTTATTATTTGTTCTTCAAGTAGGAGGGAAAATTTATCATTTTCTACTATTTTTTCACACATGGAAACAAATTTAACAGCCAATCGACTCATTATCAAATAATTACTATTTGTCTTTCAATCAGGAAAGAAAAATTATCAAATCATTACTATTTGTCTTTTAAGCACAAAGACAAATTTATCAGATCATTACTCCAATCAAGCTAATCTATCCTTGGTGATATTCAAAAGAATCAAATCAATTGTCTAATATAGCAACAATCATCAAACAAACACCAAATCTATCTCAAAATTTCAAAATCGGCAAAATTTTATGGATGCACTAAAACAGTTCATCAATGTGCTAAATCATCAATGCGCTACTTTATCAATGGATGCGCTAAAACAAAGGTTAAATGTGCTAAATCATCGATGCGTAAATCTATCAAGGATATGCACTAATCTACTTCGCCTATGCACTATTCTAGCATATGCGCTATTTGATCAATGGATGCACTATTTTATCAACTCCTATGCGCCATTCTAGCCGATGTGCTAATCTATCCATCAATGCACCAATCTTTACATCTATGCACTAAAATAAATTTTTGTTGCGCAAGTTTGGATGCGCAAAACTACCTATTCTATGTGCTAAACTATGGCTCGTATGCGCTAAACTATGGCTCATATCCACTAAAGAAGACATTCAAAAATCCTAAAAATTGAAAAAATCTTCTAAAATATGACTTAAATTATCAAAGGAGGATCAAATCAACTTACTGAAGGTCCATACGCAGCTAGTGTCTGATGATGGCGGGCTCGTTCCAATTGGTGGCACTTGTAATGCATCTACATCATGGAAATTCTTCTTAGAGCTTTGAAAACTACAAAAGGCTACTCCTCAAATGACAATGACTTTTCACCTTTTCCACGTTTTAAAGGAGTAAAAAGGAGAGGTTATTTTTATTTTTACTATGCAACACACTATTTTGAGAGATAAATCGACAATTTCACTCCAAAAATCATCTAAATTCTTTCAATCATCATTATCATCATTCAAATCATGAGATTTATCTCTCGAGGGGGCATATAGCATCAGTCAATTTTCAAAGTGAGGGGAAAATTTTCCTTATCTGAAAAAATTATTTGAAGCAATGCGTAGAAAACATCACTTCAAAGAGAGGCAAAATGTACACATCTAAAAATGGTCATAGTTAATCAAACTTGTTAATTAATTAAATATGAATTATTTAATTAATATTCTTCTAAACTCATCTACATATAAATAAATTTAATTATTTATTTATATCGTTCACTTTCTAAATTCTTCCATTTTAATTAAATAAATAAGTTTATTTAATTATTACCATTCCTAATTAATTAAATAGATTTCACAATTTATTTATATTAATTATCACGCATTCCTCATTTCACATTTAATTAAATATTTCTAATATTTAATTTAACACTTTCTAATTCTTCATTTCTTCACATTTAATTAAATATTCTAAATATTTAATTAGAAACTTTCCTCACCTCACACTTAATTAAATATTGTAAATATTTAATTACCCACCTTTTTCACCTCTCACATAATTAAATATTAATTATGGAAGCTTCTAAAATCCAAGTCACATGTAATTAAATAAATTTATTTATTTAATTAGGAATTATCCTCAACTTTCAACTAATTCTCATAAATGAAAAGACAAATGGTGCATATTTGTTTCCATTTTTGAATGAGGATGGTTTCGTGGGTTGAAAACATCTCCCATTTTTCTCTCAACCTTCCATCTTTTTCTCAACTTCTCAATCTCTCACCGTTCATCTTGACAGGTTTGAAACTCAACCGCTGATCTTTGCCAACTAGATTCTTGCCTCCAAAAATCTATAAATACAACCCTCTTGTGAGTGGAAAAGGATCCTAGATTTTGTAAATTTAAGCATGATTACTATAGTTGCATTTGAATCCGCATCTTAGCATAAGCATTTCAAGTTCATAGCATAACATTTCAGTTATTATATCATAGCATCAAATCATTTAGCAATAAACATGCATTTTGCATAAATAGCATTATCCTAAGTTGTCATTTCAACAAGCTGCTGCTTACACCAATTAAGAGCCAGTAACTTGCATTGAATCCTTGGAGATAGAGGATAATGGAACACATTTTAAGGAGTTGTTATTTAGAGTTTGTTTTATTTTTTTAATTAGTTTCCTTTGATTTAATGTTTCATTGGTGTGTTAGTTTATCCTATTAATTAGACCACTTATTCAAACACACAAGTGGTAATGTCAAAATTAAGACATTTTTTATTGCACATATCATTAGTTTTATCTCTACATATGATGTGTCCTATAGTAATGTGTAAAAGGGTACCACAAAAATTTACTTCTTAATGTTCAATGATATTTGTATACTTCTACATTTTTATAGCATGGTTCAAATTTCTTGAATGTGGTTCTTGAGTAAACCATACAAAATCCAATCATCTACATATAATTCTAAGAATTCATGGATAAATTCTTTAAATGTATTCACCATAATTCTACTAATAATTTTGGTGCATTTTTCAATCCAATGGGCATTACAATATACATAAACGATCCCCATTCATGATGAATATTATTTTAGGTTGTTCTTCTTCCCTAATATAGAGTAGGTGGTATCTAGATAACCCATCAATAGAAGTAGGGAAAATATCATAAATGCATGTTTTTTTGAGTTCTCAAAAGTATAGACATATCCAAATTTCTCCTATCTTTCTATTTTTCACTACCATAGGACTCATCTATTTCAAATATTCCAATGATTTTATAATCCCTACCACTAAAATTTTATCTACTTCTTCTTTGACTCTTTTTTCATTTTGGGGATGAGGAAGTGAGGTATTTTTTAGTGTGGTTTGGTTCCCTCTTTCAATTGGATTTTCATTACTCCTACTTCTTCCTCTATTACTTTCATTTTTGTAAATGTTCATGGGAATAATTCTTGATATTCCAATAGTAATTGAATGACAGATGCTACTAGTGGTTCTCCCCAATAATTATCATATTTTTCCATTTTAGGATTCCCTTCATGGGCCATGTTCACTTTTCTTCACTCAAGGGTTTTCTTATAATATTGGTTTTATAATATTTGTTTAGTTATATTTCCATTTCCATGATATCAATTTTTGGGTTTGATTCTTTCCCATCCTTTTATATTTTACAACATTGCTTTGTTACCAATTGTGTTTGTGTGTCCATCCATTCAACTAGTTTCTAGATTTCATGACTTCTATGAGTTGGGATTTTTGGTTGTTTATTAAGGATGTTGTTCAAAACTAGTTTGAAGATAATTTCTTTAATCCTCCTTAATGTGGCACACATTTGTTCATTTTCATCCCAAAAGGAAAATGAATAGATGAAGTCATTTTGGAGTTCCCTCCAGTCTTTAGTTTATTTTCATCCTTCTTGATTGATATACCAGGTTTATAATATTGGTGTGAGGGCCTAATAAAATATTTAAATATGGAGATAGTAGTCGTATTCTATATCTCCTTTTCATATGTTGATGTAATTTTGAATATGGTCCTATGGGGTATTAACTCCTTCATATTTGGTGATGAATTTGTATTCACCTTTTCCTTGGAGGTATTTTTCCTTGATTAAGATCCAAAAAGAATACCTTGTGGGAATATTATGTATATGATGTACATACATTGGAACCAACTAGAGATATTGTATATCAAAGTATTCTAAAGGGTGGTGACCCTAGTTGATTTATTCTAGAAAATTCTCTCCATGACCACTATATCTTCCTTTACATTTCCTACACTAAAAAAACCTTTGTAGTTTTATATGTGATATACCCCTTTGGATGTGATTGATATGGTTTAGATATTCTATCATTTCTAATTGAAATTTTTTAGATGTAGTGGATAAGAAACTTTATATCATAAATACCCTTATAAATCCATATATTCTATGTTGTAGTAAGGTAGTGGTGGATTTTTTTCAAATGGAATAAACCAAGAATACTCTCTTTTCTTCTACATAACTTATGTCTTCCCTCTCTTCTATTAGAATATGCATTATCTTTTTATCATCTGCCAAAGATATCTCTTCCTTTCTTGATTCAAATATCCCATTAGAATTGTTAAACCATCTCAATCCTACCAATTATATAAAAGTGTTAAAGGGTTCCTCCATCTAAACTATCTAAAAATCAACAATTTTTTTTAGTACATTGTTCCTAAAGTTTTCATGTTATATCCATTTGTAAAACTAATGTTCATAGGTGTTATGATTAGACTGTGTTTTCTTAATCTCTCCATAGATTTTGTAGGGAATATATTTAGATCTAAACCTAGGTCTACAATCACATGTTTGAATTTATTTTTGTTAAGGTGTGTAGTGATTAAGAGGGGACCATTCTTCAAATTCTATTATTTCTCAATTTGATGGGTTTTTTTTTGTTTCATTTGTTTCAATATTTTCCTGGCTATTTTAACTTGACTAATAGGCCATTTTTCTAGTAAAACGAGGCTAGAATCTTCAACATCATTACTTCTTGCTCTAAAAGAATTTTATTTCATTATTTTGTTGTTGTATGATTTTTTATTTTTCTCTCTATTATCTTATCAAGATGTTTCTTACTTGGCTACAATTAATCATATTATTTTCTCTTACAACTCTAATTCTTCACTAATTTCTTCAATCTCTCTTTGTCTATTCTTATTGGTATTAGTTGCTTGTCTAAGCAATACTATAGCTTTATTCTTCTTAGTTCAATATTTATTATTTTTATAAATTTATAATTTTTATTCTTTACTAGAATAATCTTCATTTGATGTAAGGTGATCCCACAATAATATTTTACAATTTTTGGTCAAATTGGACACTAAATTGATTTTCTCTAACTAAATCTTCACTTTCGGACACCTATAGCAGCTAAACCATTAGGAATTTGAAGATGGTGTGAACTAGTGATTTGTGAAATCTTTTTTGTAGATTCTAAATATATATTTTTCAATATTTTTGGAATCATATTGCACTTATTTTTCCATCTCCTTTGAAAACTATTTTTTTTTTAGTAAACACCATTTTGAGGAGTGACACTTATGTATAATGAATAATTTTTTTTTCCATGAAGTATATAATTATAAATTTTTTACTACGATATATAGTGCTTCCAATTGGTTTCATAGTGTTTTATTGAATATTTTTTCCTTAATCAAGTTTCAAAGTCAAACCAATTACAATTCAGACATAGGCAGACCATATAACACAACTTTTTTTGTATGTATCAAAATTCATTCATTTTTTGTTGGATCAAGGACTTCAATATTTGGTGTGCACTCATATTTTTCAAAAAACAAAATTAATGATCTTCTATTTTTCCACATGTTTAGAAAAGAAAGCTTGATTTTCAGTGAAAAACCTATGTTTAATAAAACTAAAAAACCAAATACATAATACAACCAAAAAATATTAAAATTATATTTTTGGATAGCTCGTTCCAAGGAATACCATCATCCAATTGGGTTTGTGAATTCTCCTCCATTTTCATCCTCAATCCAAGCTTTGAAGGGAAAAATTCTAGAGTTTTTTGGTGCCAGAGAGTGAGAAGGTGGGAAAAGGGCGGTTCGAGTGAACCCCCTTTGCATAAAGTTTTTTTTTTTTTTTTTCCTAGGAATGGTGGGATCCTACATTTAATGGGTCCACTCGAACCCTGGTTCGAGCAAAACCCCTTTTGCGTTTGCTCAAACAAAAATTTCATTCACACCCCCAAAAACCAAAATTGTTTGCATGGGGTCATATTTTGCAACTTTTCCTTCATCACTCAAATTGTAAACCACTTTTATGGGTTTACCCTATATTTGATGACCATTGATCTATTCTTTGAAAAAATTTAACACCTTTTAGTATTCTTTTTATTACTATAGCTCATTTATGATCTTGCAATTCATCACTTCTAGATTTTTGTAGTGTGACAATATTATTGTGATTTATCATATCTAAATATATCATGAGAGTAATATCTACAAAAGGGACATTTATTTTAATTTTCTACCCAATATTCAGTAGTCTAAAAACCTATATTTCCATATTTATAACATGTGTCATCACTTCTTCGGTGGTTGTTTCTATCACTTTATCTTCCTCCTCTCTAATTTAATTTCTTGTTATCTCACATGTATTCTTGTAGCTGATTATTCAGTATCACATAAGTTCAACTAGTATCTCTCAAAGATAGGTTTTTTAGGTCTATATCATATAGCAATCCCTCAACAAGCCCCTTAACATATTGCATTTACTATCCATGTTTGTCTCATAATTATAATTAACTCAGAATCTTGGATTAGAATGGTTGTTTGATGTGTTCAAAATTTTAAATTTGTTTGTAGGACAATCCTTAGTGACTTGAATATCCCATTCTTAGCAAGTTTTGTAATATAATTTATTTTTTTTATTTGGTATTGTTTTTAATTCTACATATAGTGTGACTAAAGTTCTTTTTATTTGGGCTTCGAGGAAATTATTCTAGAGATGTCCTTCCCTTGAAAAATAAGTGCATAAAACTTCTTTACGTTTATTTTCTTCTCCTCTTGCCAAAATTCCATTATGTATAGTTAATTTCTCTAACAGTAATTGTAATTTCTCAAGGTTATCTTTGATATCATATTTTTGAGGTATATGCCATGTTTGGGATTCTATGTGACGTTCTATTATGATCCAATATATATATATATAAGTATTAAATAATATTTCATATAAGGTTTCTCTTATATATTTTTACAGTCAAAAAATGCACCATTTAATCTTTTGTCACTATGTGAAGGGTTCCTCCAATTTTTGATAGACTTCTTTAAATATTTTGTCATATGATTTCATTGATTATTTTTCTCCTTGCACTAGATCCCTCATTTTCCTTACACTTTCTATCAAAATATCCAAAGTGACAAATTTTTCTAGGAAATATTTCTTTACATCATTCCAACTTTTCCTATGTTTCGGTTAGATATTTTTATACCATTCTAGTACTTTCTTAGAGAAGATACAAAGTCTAGTAATTTTTTTTATCATCATCAATGTCTTGTCTTTCCCATAGAGATTATAATAGAGATATATTATTAGATTATTTTGTATCTCCTCCAAGCATTGGGATCTTCGTTAAGGATTCCATATTGTTTTTATTTATTCCTACTTTAATTTTTTGGATTTTTGAACTATGCCTTTCTTCTTTTTCTTTATATCAAAGTACTATTTCCCAAGTATCTCCTCTGACTCTACTTCTTTTTCTTCTTGAACCACTAAAAATGTATATGTTAAAAAGGGAAAGAGGATTCCTCTTACTAGGCCCCTAGGGGTTTTCACCTAAGAGCACTTGGTTTAGGAATGACACTCTTTCACCTTGGTGATATAGCTCTTTTTGGCGGTTGCATTCAAAGGAAGGATGGGCTGAATAGGGTTGTTTTGTGTGTGTTGAAGTGTGGCTAAGTGAGGAAATGAAATGAAATTAAATGAACTATAGAATGTAAAAAAATAAAATATGGACTATATGTAAACTAAACTAGATGACCTAAAAGTATGTAATTTGAAAGGAAACTGGAAAATATAGAGATGGTGCACTTGGGAAATGAAACTTTTAGAAGAGAATTCCTGAAGTGTTCTGAAATCTACCTTAAATATGTAAACAGACAGTTAGGCAAGACTGGGTGACCTAGTCCTTCTACTAGGATTTGTTTCCAAACCGGGTTTCAAGAAAATGGGTATGCAAAAAATTCAAAACCATTTTTCAGGCCTGGTACAAGGACAAGGTTTCCAATAATGGCTACCTAGTCCTTTTGGTACTTTTGGGAGCTGCAAAGTCTATTTTTGTGGGTCCCCACTTGCACTTTCCTTTTTTATAGATGCCTATGTCTGAATCTTTAGAAAATGACCTGCAAGTTGTCCTTTTGCTCCTCCTAGGGTTTGGTGATGTGAGTTGACTTGAATGGAATGATGGTACCCTTGTCAATACTATATTCCTTGCCAAATCTGCATACAACCTATAAAACACATGCAAAGACAAATAAAATGTTAGGGTTAGAGATTAGGGGTTTGCCTTAGTCAAACCCCTTTGATGGTAGCTAAAACCAAAGGAGAAACAATGAAAGGAAAGGGTGATTGAATGATTAACTCAATACAAACACTTACCGAAGCTTTAGTTGTTGAATTTTGCAACATGCAAGAACCAACTCCAATGGATTTTTCTTGAGATGCCTTGTGTTTGATTACTAGATTGGGAATCTTGAGTGCAAGAGTTCTTGTGAGGATGAAAATGATCTAAGGGGGGAAATGAACGTGAAAAACCATTATTTATACAAGATATGCCCTAATTTCCTAAAAATTTCACTTGATAGGTTGACACTAGGGGTTTGGAGGTAGATTCTCGTTTGATTTTTGTCTTAATTTTGAATTTTAAGCCAAAAGGGATGTTGGGTCTCAAAAATGCAGGTTTGAACCATGAGAGGTTGCCAAGCTCTCACAACACTTTTGGCCAACATACAAGGCCAATTGATACAATTGTACCTTATAATCTTCAGGTTCTACTAGACATAGGCGGGTGCACCTATATGAATGATGCATATTTTTAAATGTATTTCCTGTTGAAACAATCTACCCACAATGGAAAATGGAAGTGGATAGGAAAAATCACTATAACTAAACCTACTCCTATTGCACAAAAGAAAGGATTTGAATAAGTTTTTTGATATGAAATTTTATCTTTGGGTTGAGGCAGATCAATGTCTTTTATCCACATGGGCAATGGAGTAAAAAATCATGAATTATGTGTGTTTCCTCCTTTGGCTTAACTCTAGTTGTTAGCTACTTTGAAAATTCGATGACTAGCATAAAACCTCAATAAATTTATGATTTGCATAAATTGTGTTGGGATTTTTCTCTTATCAGGTTCTACTTCAACAATCCAAAAGAAATCCTTAAATCACTGTGACTTATTAAAATATTTTAATTCTGACTTGCAGACACTAGTTAATTAAATCACACAAAATGAGAGTGCATTTTGATAAATCAGAGATATACTTGATATGCTGATTTAAATGATTGAAATACCTCAAGTTGGAGACAACCAAAATGAAGAATATGAATTTTATACATCACAACAACTAAACACCAAAAAGAAAATCACCAATTAAAAAACATTTATCTCCATTGATTCTATTTCAGGAAAGGCTCTGTACATTATTTGCACTCCCAATCCATTTTCTGGAGAAATCTTACTACCTTCACTCCCCCCCTATAACTGATTTTTTAAATTATTTATACATTACATACCAAGCATTGCAACCATTCACTTTCCTGTTACAACCGCTTCATATTATTTGAAAGAAAATAAATATTTAATTGAGTTGCCTTTCAGCAAATTAATTTTTTTTAACTATAGCTCTACCTTTTTATTTTCACTTTGTTACTTTTACCGCCCTTTATACTTTATTTCCTCGTGGCTTCATTAAGTTTACCGCTCAACCGCAGTCAAAATTTTATCTCTCTATGGTGTCGCGGTGCTTTCATCTTGACGTTGTCGCCTACTACTCAACCGCCGGCTTCATCTTTGTCTCTAGCAGTTCTATGATGTTTAGCATTCACTGTTAAGCCCGTCATTACATCCTAACCACTGCAATCACTGCGGTTTGTGGTTTATCCATGCATGGTACTACGGTATATCTTCTAGTTGTTACCTCCGCTGCTAACTCACCACTCACTGTGGTCATCGCGGTCTCCCCGTAGACCGGTGGTGGTACCACGGTAGCCTCTCCTAACCACCACTCACCACTCACTGTGGCATCATGGTCACAGTGTTGACCATGTGTGGTGTAGCAATATATATCTTCTTCTTTTCTTTTTCGATTATCTCACCGCCACCGTGGTATCGTGGTCACTGAATTGACCACGTGCGATGTGGCGGTAAAAACTTTATGCTCACACCTTAGCCACCACCGCCATACTGTGAGTCCATTGTGGGAGGCCACGATGAAGCGGTAAGTGACATAGAATGTGAATATTAAAGCAATGGTAAATGGTATAAGTCACTTTTAGCATTTTGGATGATGATGAAGTGAATTTTTATGAGAAAGATAGGAAAATAAAGGGTATAAATTAATAAAATCCCTCAGGTTATTTTAATGAAAATTTGGGTTCTAACAGGGGCTCCTGTTGGGGATGAGTGTGTGTGCTATCATTGCAAGAATCCAAAATTCTTTGGGAGAGTAGACCAAGTAAAGAACATGAAAAATGAAAGCCATGGAAGATGGAGGGAATGAACAGATGAGTGATATGAAAACAAAGCAAATGGAGAATGGAAAACTCTACACTACTATACATGGAAAAAAGAGTTTTTCAACAAGGGAATTTATGAGAATGTCCATTTACTAGCAAACCCAGAACCTTCAAAATTCCTTAAAACTACTGTGCATGGAAAAGAATGGTTAAAGAGGCTTTGCTAAGAATTTTCCATGCACTAGAAATCCTTAATCCTCTACATATGCCATGGTTTAAAATTCAAACCACAAGGGATGGCCCTAGGCCACCCAAAAGAAAAAACCTACACTTTCCTTTGTCATAGACTTTGTTCTGGTGTGAGCTCATTAGGTTTCTCATGAAACTATCCATTCCAGCTACCCCACAACATGCACTGCCATTGAAGACCTTCAGGAAATCATTGCATTCAACCTGATTCATATTCATTTCACCACTCTGCATTTTATCATTCTTATTATCATATGAAAAATCTTTTTCATCTTCAACATACAAATTGTATCCATATTCAACAAAAAATTCATAGGGTTGATCATTATCATATGTGCTTGAATGATCTAGCAACTGCATTGGGACCTAAAAATTTGAATGCTTTTCTTGGAAATCAATAAATTCTATCTGATCAGCATCTTCTGAAATAATCAAATCAAAATTACTTTCCATTTATTTTCTATCACTAGTTGGCATTGATACATACCTCTGATCCATATAGTCCTCTTTATACATACTTGAATCAACAAAATTTAAACATTCATCATCAATGATATGCAAACCAATATCCTTCTCTTGCAGGAAGAAATTATTCAAGTCACATACCTCTTCTTGAACACAAATAGATCTTTGACCAGCTTCAAAGAATTCCTCATCACTGTGAGAGATGCACATGGGGTCATATGAACTATTACGCATAATATCTTCACTATCAAAGCAAATATATGTTGGAGCCAAAACTTCAAAATCATCTTTATGTGCATACTTCTGGTATTCAAGAGTTTAAAAATCTAAAACTTGCTCACTGCTGAGTGAACATGTTTCGCCCAGATCTTTTGCTATTTCTCCAACTTCTTGATAATCACCCTGTTGTAGATCAACAACCATATCCTCACCCTCACAATTTGAATCACAATTTTTTATGCAGGAGAAAATATCCATATCTTCACTGTTGGATGGCATGATATGTTCTTCTATTTCAGCTTCTAAAGCATTATTGGTAGTATCCACATACCTTGTCCCAAGAATGGAATCAATAAATTTATTCACCACATCAAAGGCTTGTTGTTTTGATGATTCTATCCAATAAATTGATTCAGGCTCTGATTCTCTTAGAAGTTATTTAAAAATATGGGTCTTGTTTGCCTAAAATGAGGAGGTAATTGCATAATATGTCTTTCATCCTATTGTAGAGAGAGTTTACATATTCTCCCTTATATCTCATTATGTCGAAAAAGGAATCCATATGACTTTTGTCTCTTTCTTGAATTTGAAAATACTCATCAAAAGTGCTTTGCTATGAATGGAGTACATTATCTTTATTACCAAAGCTCTCAATTACATCAAGTGGTACTTGTGGTGTCCAAGATATCCTTCCATTTGTGTCTTCATTCTCACTGCATGATGGCTTATTTGGTGATGTACTTGGAGCATGTTCGACTCCCAATTGCCATAATCATTGGTTTACTTGTAGCATCTATTGTTCAAATTGTAGCCTTTGTTGTCTCAATTCCTTCAACTCTCTCATTGGGTGTTGTCTCATTTCTTCTTCTACCATCATGACAAAATATTACTACTTCACAACACCCATGCATTATTTATCAAATGAAACAGAGTTGCCACCTACTTTTTCCAAAAGTAGGAAAATGAAAACATATTTTCATATTGTTTTGGTTTGCCCCAGTGGAATCCCCAAACAAAAATGTGAAACTTTTTTGACTCTATAAATGGAAAGGCTGGAAATTTTTTTGAGTAATTCCCCAGCAGAGTCACCAAACTATTGGGTCTCAAAAACTTAGGTTTGAACCACGAGAGGTTGCCAAGATCTCACAATGCTTTTGGCCAACATACAAGGCCAACTGACACAATTGTACCTTCTAATCTTCAGGTTCTGCTAGACCTAGGGGGGTGTGCCTATATGAATGATGCAGATTTTGAAATGTATTTCCTGTTGAAACAATCTAACCACAATGGAAAATGGAACTGGATAGACAAAATCACTATAACTATACCTACTCCTACTGTACAAAAGAAAGGATTTGAATAAGTTGTTTAATATGAAATTTTATCTCTAGGTTGAGGTAGATTAGTGCCTTTTATCCACATGGGCAATGGAGTCAAAAATCATGAATTATATGTGTTTGCTTCTCTGGCTTAACTCTAGTTGTTAAGAACTTTGAAAATTCTATGACTGGCATAAAACCTCAGTAAATTTATGACTTGCATAAATTATGATGGAATTTTTCTCTTATCAGGTTCTATTTCAACAATCCAAAAGAAATCCTTAAATCACTGTGACTTATTAAAATATTTTAATTCTGACTTGCAGACACCAGTTAATTAAATCACACAAAATGAGAGTACATTTTGATAAATCAGAGATATACTTGATATGATGTTAAATGATTAAAAGACCTCAAGTTGGAGACAACCAAAATAAGGAATATGAATTTTATACATCACAACAACTGAACACCAGAAAGAAAATCAATAATTAATTTTTTTTATCTCCATTGATTCTATTTCGCAAAAGGCTTTGTACATTATTTGCATTCCTAGTCCATTTTCTAGAAAAATTAACTACTACTCTAACTCCCCCCTTGCAACTAATTTTTTAAATTATTTACACATTACATACCAAGCATTGCAACCATTTGCTTTCTTGTTACAACCGCTTTATATTCTTTGAAAGAAAATAAAATATTTAATTGAGTTGCCTTTCAGAAAATTAAATATTTTTAACTATGGCTTTGCCTTTTTATTTTTTTCCCCATGGCTTCATTAAGTTTACCGCTCAACTATAGTCAACGTTTTCTCTCTCCACAGTGCTCAGTGCTTTGACCTTGACATCATCGACTACCGCTCAACCACGAGCTTCAAATATGTCTCTGGTGGTTTTGCGGTGTTTAGCATTCATTGTCAAGCTCACTATTACCTCTTGACCATCGCAGTCATCATAGTCTGTGGTTTAAACACACGATATTGCGGTATATCTTCTGGCTGCTACCTCTGCTGCTAACTCACTGCTCATCGAGATCTCCTAGTGGACCGGTTGTGGTACCACGATAACCTCTCCTAACAACCACTCATCTCTCACCATGTCACCACAGTCATAGTGTTGACTGCCCGTGGTGTAGCAGTAGATATCTTTTGCTTTTCTTTGATGGTTATCTCACCGCCACCACGATACCACGGTCAATGAATTGACTATGTGCAGTGTGGCAGTAAAAACTTCATGCTAGCACCTTAGCCGCCACTGCCATACAATGAGCTCATTGTGGGAGGTCGTGGTGAAGTGGTAAGTGACATAGAATGTGAATATTAAAGCAATGGTAAAGGGTATAAATCACTTTTAGAATTTTGGATGACGATGAAGTGAATTTTAATGAGAAAGATAGGAAAATGAAGGGCATAAATGAATAAAATCCCTTAGGTTTTTTTGATAAAAATTTGGGTTCTAACAAGGGATTAGGTCGCTCTAGGTGGTGACCTAGTCCACTTAGGAAAATGCAAGTGGTGTTCGAGAATAAAATGGTGATTAATAATGTTTATTAGGCTTCCCTCCCAAAACACACATAATTCGGGCCTAAAATTATATTAAGGGGATAAATTAACATAAGAAAAGGGTTAATTGGTTGATGAAAAGCCTAGGAAACTATGAAAATTCCTTACAAATCTTTGTCACAAGCGCTTGGAAATAGGTAAAAAGGGACCTTGTTCAGGTGAATTATGTTGAAAGGGTCTTAGAAAAGTGGGAAGATGTGTTACAACACTTCACAACACCTTTGTGAAACACTGTTAGGTTATTGTTGATTTACAAGCTTTCAAGACTAAATCAAGGCAAAACAAGGCCAAAATCTAAGGGAAAAGGCCCAAATGAGTGAAAAGTGTGAAAGGCTAGACTTTTTGGCAACACATTTAACCCCCACTTTAGTGAGATGATGAACTTGCTTCAAGCTCACAATAAAGTAGCCAAATCATTCATATCTAGAGGGATCCAATGTATTCATGCTAGTAAGGTGAGATGACATCAATCGAGAGGGATGATCAAGATCCCATGGAAAATTGAACAGAAGCACAAAAGATCACATGAGAGGTGATGTGAGGAAGTGAAGAGAGAAGAAAATTTGGATCAAGCTTTGACCATTAGTCTACCTAGTTGTGGATTAGATCTAGGTTGTTTGTCTGAAAGGAAAGGTGTACTCACTCTAGGCTAACGAGACTTTCAGTTGTCCACCAGGTGATAATTCCAAAAAGGGGTGAAATACATACACAAAGGTGGCTATGGGGAAATTCGTGCCGCTAGTTGGGCTTCCCGCTAAACCATACTAGAGTTATACCTCCTGATAAATTTGATAAGGCACCACAAGCATTCGCAGTTCATGAGACAAGCAAATCCTTAGATGCTTAGAACTCATGAACAAGGTCAAGATGACACTAGAAGCATGCAAGTTGTGTTATGTAAGGTGGCCATGTATGCAAGATGCAGTAATGCAATATGTAAAAATGCAAAAATGTAAAAAGGATTGTTCCAAGGAGACTTATTTGGTTCATGTGAGGTCTTTGACTTAGGGAACATCGTGTCTAATATTTCCCAAAGAGGACCAATCAAAGGATAGAAAATTAAAAACTTAGGGGATGTAGTGTGTTGCATCAAGTCACTAAGAGGAATGTAATATGCTAAGATAAGTCACACTTATGAAGGACATTGCACCCAATGTCATCCACAAAGTGAGAAACACATCATATGAAGTGATAAGGCTGCAGTAGGAACCAAGGACAAGCAAATGAAAAAATAAATAATGCCAATGTATGCCCCCACATTAAAGGCATTGCTACACACTATTTTTTGAGAAATTGCTTTAAAGTAGAGAAAGGAAAAATGCAACAATAAAGAAAAGGACATGAGAGCCAACTGAGAAAGCCCTATGCCAAGTGATAGGTTTTTGAGAGAGGTTGCGTCATGTAAATGAAAAGAAAAAGAAAAGAGGGGTTGCCCCTAAAATGAAAAACCACAAACACATAAGGGATCTATGGATTTGGGGTCAATATGTTTGTTGTTGCAATATATGTGTAGAGATCTTGAAAATATCATCATCTCCCCAAATACAGAGAAGTGAAAGGACACAGAGAGAATGAAAACAAATGAAAAGAAAGAGTCATTTTGGGTCAAAATGGAAGAGACATAGGATGTCTCAATGCTTTGCATCGTCCCAAAAAGGAAAACAAAAGAAAAATGAAAATACAAAGAAAAGGAGCCTTTATTTTGAGTCAACATTAAGGAGACACTATGGTCTCAATCCCTTGCATCATCCTCAAATGGAAGGAAAAAATAAAAAGGAAAAGGGTCCATTTGGGTCAACATGAAGGAGACATTGTAGTCTCAATGCCTTGCATCATTCCCAAATGAAAGAAAAAAGGAAAAACAAATGAAAAGAGTCCATTTGGGTCAACATGAAGTAGACATTGTGGTATCAATGCCTTGCATCATCCCCAAATGGAAGGAAAAAATAAAAGGAAAAGTGAAAAGTGAAAATAAAAATGAATGTATGACATATAGAAGAAGCAAGAGAAAAATAGAGGAATTTCGCAAAGAGAGAAAACATCAAAAAAAATGATACGAGAAACATGTTACACAAAAAAACACCCAAAAGCAAAGGAAAGAGACTAGTTAGGAAAAATTCTTGTCAATCATCAAGCAAGTCATCCATCTCCCAATCTTGGTCATTATAAAAATCAAGAGGATGACTAGTGAGAGGGACAATAGTAATCGTCAAGCTAGTATCAAGATCAATACTTGTCTGAGGAGAATTTTCATGTATGCTCATAGAAGAGGAGAATAGTGAATTCAAGGTATTGTGTACCTCTTCATCTATTCTAGCATTCTCCTTTTCATCATCATCTAGATTGATGACAATGGGATGGAAAATGACAATATTAGTTGTAGCATGCAAGAATGGTGGTGAGGGAGGTAGAGGATCAGGCTGCAAGGGTGGAGGAGGAGGGTCAATAGGCACTACTTTTTGCATAGGTAGGCTATGATTTTAAATATTCTCTTCATGATGGGATTGGTGAGCAAGAGCACGACAGTGACACCTATGCTCCCTAGCTTCTTTATTCCTTTTTTTTTTTGTTTTCAAGGTGGATTTGAGAAGGAGTGGGTTTTTCCACCATAGGTTTCTTTTCATCTCTAGGGGGAGGCATAGGAGGAACCATAGGTGGCTCATCCACTTTCTCCTTAGCTTTATAAACTTGTTTGATGTAGGGAGGTAGAATGGAATTTTTACGATGATCCTAGGCCTCTTGGATGATGTGGAAGAGGTTTCAGGTGTGGTTTGGTTAGGCATATCAGATTTTGGTTGCAACATGGCTTCATCAAGGATGAGTGTTTCTGAGGTAGAAGGAGGCATGTTGCAGAGAGAGAATTCAAAGATTTTCTTGGCTTTAAGCTGCTAATAGGCCATGAAAAATAAATCCCGTCTAGGAGTGATGGGTTCCATGGGCTCACACCAAAAGGATTCCAAAGAAAATTTTCCTTTGGAGGATAAAGGATTAAATCAACTATAGTGGATAGTGAATATTTTATTGTCAATGAGAAACTTCACACATTTATGGATAATAGAGAGGGGACTGCCTTCATTGAATGAAGCCATAGGTGGCCTAGTCACAAACAAAATTGGTCTCATTGTGGTATGATGGTGAAGGTAACCTCCAATGTCTTAGGACCTATTTTTAATGGAAGATAAATTGATCCAATCGCAGGGCATGTGAAACCATTTTGTTTTAATCCATGCAGTAGGTGTTTTATAAACATCTTGAGCAATATTAAGTAATACAAAACATTCCTTTATGATCACGTTCTTGCCCTAGGTGGGATCTATGGGTATCCCATTAGTGGGCTTATCATAAATTTTTCTAGCTATGTAGAGAGGACCATCAAGAAGATTTCTTAGTATATCTAGAGGTGAAAATGTAATCTCAAGAGGTACTTTGGTTTGGCCCTTACGATAGATGACGTCAATTGAGCCTACCATTTCATTTATAGGTGTGACATGGGTTACCATGGGAAGAGAATCAAAATGTGCATCTTGTGAGTCAACATTCATGACATCAATTGGTGAAGTTTCACTCGCTTTGACACATGAAACATTGTGTTTGGGCATAGGTTTTGTGAATATTTTCAAGTTTTGGTTGGGCGGTGCCATGGACTTCTTGCCTTTATCATTCAAGCCAGTAATGGATAGACAGCCCAAATCAATTAGGTCTTGCACAATGTGCTTGAGATGCTTGCATTGTTCAGTGTAATGGCCATTATTTCGATGAAAATAACAAGTAGTGGTGGAATTATAGGATGGAGGTAATGGTTTATTGGGATTAGGTGTATGGACAAGAGGTAAGGATATCATTTGTTTTTGGAGCAATTGAGTCATGGTATTATGGAGGGTTTCAGGTAAGGGCATGAAGGTGCACTTAGGATCTCCATAATTGAAGGGCACAACAAACCTAACATCAACCACTTGGTTATTGGAAGGTGGAGGTTGGGAAGGAGGTTTAAACTATAAGAACCCTTTATTTGGTTTATAGAATGCATGGGAGGTGGATTGGGTGGAAGGGTCAGACTTCTCAACTGTAATAGAAGTTGAACATGTATCACGACAACTAGTTGAGTTATGATAATCACAGAGTGCTTGACACAAGTGCATGAAGGAAGGAAAATTCATGAGAGTGACTTTGTCTTGGAGGGGTGTGAGTATGATTTCAGTGAAAATATTTTGTAGATGTGTATTTGGTATCTTGATGTCAATTAAGGAATAAAGTGCCTGATAATGAGAGATAAAGTCGGTTATCTTTTGGTGGTTAGTATCTTGCTTGCATCTCATGAGATTGGCCAAGGTTTTCTGAGGGGTCATGTGGAATTGGAAGTGGTTAATGAAGGCATCCCTAATTTCATTGAATAAAATAATGGAATTTTTTGTTAAGGATGAAAACCAGTCTAAGGAAACATCTTTGAGGGTCCTAGGAAAAAAATTAGCTAGAAACTTGTCATCAAGAGCAAATTCACTACATAAGGAAGTATAAGCATTAACATGATTAGAAGGGTCACCCTTGCCTCTATACTTATCAAATCTAGTAATTTATATTCCCTGTGGAAAAGGGGGTACATAGGATTTATAAGGATAATGGATTTCTATGAACGTAGTGGGTAGGTGAACCATGTTGGCATTGGTTGATAGTGGAGATTTGTTGTTGCATGGAGGTGACACTATGAAAAAGCTGTGTGATAAGGGGATCGGTGTAAGTGTTATGAGGTGGAAGGGAAAGTGGTGATGGGGAGAATGTAGTGGAAGGGGAAGTGAATGGGATGCTAATGGAAGGTATGGTGGAAGAGGCTAAGGGATGTGATGTCATGATGGAAGTAGGAACACTAGTAGGAATGTTGAGGGTAGGTACCACATTACTAATCTGTTACACAGTTTTGGTCACACTAGGAGATGTATAAGTGGGGATGGAAGCTATGGTTTAGGGGGGAGGACTGGAAGGTCCTCCTTGGCCAACAATAGGGGTGGGTTAGTGAGATACCCTAGGTGTGGAAGAGGCATGTTTTTGGTATATCTCAACTATCTTCTTCATAACATCTAGAACATCATTCTGGTCAAGCAAGAGGTGAAGGTTATTTATGGCAGGGATGGTGGTGGTAGATATGTTCTCAAGGCTTAGGTCATGTTGTAGGTCAACTAAATCAACATGGATGTGAAATAGTTTATTTTTTTGGCAGGTCATCAATTTTTTTGTCACCATGTATGTCTCCTAGGTGTAGAGAGTATCTAAGGATGGTCTCTAAGCCTAGTGTACTATTGTCGATACTATGAGTAGAAGCCTAAGAGATCCCAAGATCTACAACAATAGTTTTTCATTATATTCCATGAATCTGGAGCTTCATCTCACTATTGTATTAGCAAGAGAACACCAAAATCTCATACAAAGTTTCCTAAGGGTGGGGTGGATGTTAATGTAATAAAAAAAAGAGACTAAATTGCTTGTAACTAAAATCTGGAACAAAAAACAAAACTGTAGAACCAGAGGACTGAAATGTAGGAAATTCTTTAACAATGCCAAAAATTATAGAGTGACTAGTGCAAGAGGACTAGGTCACCCAATGTGGCGAACTAGTCCCAGTAATGCTATTTTTGACAATTTTATGAATTTTTTACTACATTTTATGCTTGTTATGCTTTACTGATGCAAACACAGAAAGGAAATGCAATTTTTTTTATACTTTTTCAATGAAAAATGCAATGCAAAGTGGAATCTAGCATGAACTTTTCACTAATTCACTTTTGTATGAACACTAGGATGTAAACAATGCAACAATCCTAATACAATGTAATATTTTTCCTAAGATGAAATGAAATATCAAAAGATTAACAAGTGGTCTACAATTGGGATCACCAAAATGAACAACCAAAAATGTATATGCTAAAAAGGAAAATAGGATTCCTCTTACTAGGCCCCTAGGATTTTTCACCTAGGAGCACTTGGTTTAAGAATGACTCTCTTTCACCTTGGTGATATAACTCTTTTTGGTGGATGCATTTAAAGGGAGGATGGGATGAATAGGGTTGTGTTGTGTGTGTTGAAGTGTGGCTAAGTGCTGGAAATGAAATGAAACTAAACTAACTCTAGATTATAAACAAAGCAAATATGGACTACATGCAAACTAAACTAGATGACCTAAATGTATGTAATCTGAAAGAAAACTAGAAAATATAGAGATGGTGCACCTGGGAAATGAAAATTGTAGAAGAGGAGTCCCAAAATGTTCTAAAATCTGCCTAAAATATGCAAAGGGACACTTATGCCAGAATGGTCGACCTAGTCCTTCTGTGGGGAAACTTTGCAAAACTAGGTTTTGGGAAAAAGTGTATCCTGAAAAGTTAAAACCCTCTTTGAGGCTTGGTACAAGGTCAAGGTCACTAGTAATGGCAAAATAGTCCTTTTGGTACTTTTGGGAGCTACAAAGTTTGATTCTATGGGTCCCCACTTGCACTTTACTTTTCTATAGATGCTTGTGTCCGAATCTTTAGAAAATGACTTGCAAGTTGTCCTTTTCCCCCTCCTAGGGTTTGGTGACTTGAGTTGAATTGAATGGAATGATGGTACCCTTGTCAATACTTTATTCCATTCCAAATCTATGTACTATTATGCAGTTTTGCATGCACGCCCCACTTGGAGGTGGGGACCCTCTTTTCGGATGTCTTCTGAGGTTTAGTTTTATTGGATTTACCTTTTTGGGGTCTTGACATGGTGGTCTTGTTGGTTTTGATCTTTCCCTGAGGCTTAAGTTGTTTAAAGTGGGCTTTTAGTGAAAATCCAGGTCTTGACTTGAATCGAGGATTTCCTGACTCGGGCGGATTTTCTCGGACTCTGGTTCGGTGTCCGGTCATCGCTGAATTTTCCGAATCCGGGTTTTTGCTTGACTCTGGGATTTTCTAGCTCTGGTGGATTTTCCCGGGCTGCATCAAAATCCTGAACTTTGTTGAAATCCCAGTTTCTACTATTTCTGTGGAAGTTGTGTTCATCCGTATTTTTCGCGTATTTGGGGGTTTTCCGAAATTCCGTCCTGGGCTCGGGTTTTCGGTTTTTTCAGATACGTCTTGTCGCTCATTAATGACCGAGGTACCTTTGCTCAGATGAGCATATGGGTGAGTTTAATGCATTTTGAGCATCATTCCCACTTCATTATTCACTTACTTGCTGCTCTGGTGATTTGGGAGTTTTCATTTGAGCTGTGAAGATTGATCCTGAGTCGCGTGCGTGTGGATTGTTTGGGTGACGGTGTCTGGATTTTCATTCCCTGGGCATGTTCGTTTTGCAGTCGCTTCTTTGAGTTCAGGTATTACTAGTACCAATCCATGGTAGGTCGTCTCTGATCCTTCCTTTTGTTGCGTCTTGATTAAATCTTTCCAAGTTGATTGGTAACTGTTCCGGGTCGGCCTTTGCTTGATCATGAGTTTATATTTATCGAATTAGGGTTGGACATAAATCCACACCAGGGCTTTGTCACCCATGCGTGTGTTTATCTATTCACTAGTGGATGCATGTGTATGAACCCATCTGAATAGGACTTTGCCTCTAGGCGTGCCATTCGCCATATTTTATGAAGGTTAGGGTTTCGATTCATCTGCTTGAATTTGCCAAGGTTTTGTGGGGTTTTCGTTATCTCCTGATTCATGTCTAGCCTAACCTGCTCATTCCTTCAGGGATCATTGCGCTCATTGGTTGATCACCCAAGTGATTGTTTTCCTTGAAAATTTTAGCTTACCCAGATTCTAATGGTGGGGTCTGGTTATTGGACTTAGGGCATCATTATTTTTCCATGAAATTTAGTTATTCAGAGGTCCAGGTCTAAGTGCATTCTAAATTTTGTTGATTAGCATCGATTTTGGGACCATTGGGGTCCAGGTAGAAGTGGTTACATGATCATGTGATTGATGGCTTGCATGTCGTTGTTCGTCGGGTTTCCGAGGTGTCCGCAAAATTCTTGTGCACCTGGATTTTCCTAGTTCCGGCTGATTCCACGGAGTGTGGCAATTTCCAGAATTCTTCAGACTATCCTTGGGAATCCGTTCCATCCAAACTTTTCTGGTTTTCCTGTCTGGTTACATTTTTTCGATTTTTCTAAGGATAGGATTAATAGAGTAAATGCTAAATGCTCATTTCTTGTTGCTAACGAATGAATTACATGATTATCTCATAATCTTTTGTGCTAACGATTTATTTGACTGATGATGTCTTGGCAACAGGAATCCATCTGGGTCGGATTTGTTCGAAATTCTGCCCCGATTGGATTTTCCCAGTTTACGCTGTTTTCCCGAATTCCTTTATTTTTTCAGGTTTTCAAGGATTGGCCATTTGTGATAAATTTTAATTGCATTTTGTGATTTTGTGCTAATCCTTTGGTTGGACTATGCGTAATAATGGGATACTGATGACGATCTTTTGTGAGTGCAGGCTGAATCAAGCAGGGCTACTACGGGAAAGTCCAAGGGTGACACAGAAGGCTCCTCCATCTCAGAGGCTGAAAGATTAAGATTGGACACTAAGAGTCAGCTTCCTGAAAGCTAGATATCTTCCGTATGGTCCAAAGTGTCTGATACTAATGTTGGAGCTTAGAGATACGAAGAGTTTAAATAGAGGATAGCTAGGAAGAATCTATCGGTCCTAAGGAATGGAATGATGAAGTCCGAACTAGTGCATGTGGTCAGGTTTCCTCCTGCAATCCAATGCTATGAGTTGATTTTGGAGTGTGCTCGGCAGTACGATTTTGATACACAAAGAGTTGTCAATACTGAAGGGAGGGTCTTGGCTAATTTCAGTCCCATCTCTATTGCTCAAGCCTTTAACATGCTGGATATTCCTTCTGTGTGTACTCTAAATATGGACTTGGCTAGAACATATTATGAAAATGAGCCCATCAAGGCTCAATAGATGATTAATGCTTGGTTGGAGAAGCCAAAATCAAATCACTCTAAATTGCCCAAGCAATTGCATAGGATCAAATTCAGATCAGATATCTATGATGCAATAACATTTCTGAGCAGGGTGGCAGGTTTGAAAAGTGTCGGGGTATTGGAGAGTTGGATGGTCCATGTGATCACCAAAATTGAACAGGGAACCAACTACTACTGGGCGGGACTTATCAGCACCATAATTGATAAGCAGCTAAAGGACATCTTAGAGACCAAGAGATTCACCATGTCTTCCTATGTCATGTATGTGCTTGCTAGATTCTACCCATACAGGGGCTTGAATCCACAATGAACATTTGGACAGTATGTTGTCCATGAAGTATACCTGGAGTTACACCTAGGACACAAGGACTACAAAAGGGCTAATGATGCATTCACAATGCATATTACTAGGATGCTTCAGAATGCCGAGCATGTGAGGCTGTCGGATGGAGCGAAAGGGTTGATAAAGAATTATGGGGCTTGGTTCACTCAATTTCCCACGTTCGCCTATATTAGAATTGATGGATGTTTGGCCGCTCCCTATAGGTTACCTCGGTATCCTACAGATCACATTGTGTTATTGGAGTTGGTGAGGCAAATATGTGAATTTGATGCCATAGTAAAAAAGGAGAAGCATAAAATAGGCTTTGGTGATGATTTCCCTCTCGAAATTGGCGTGCCAGAAGTATGCCCCTCCATCCAATGAGCATATGCCGCAGGAGATGAATTGGCAGCATATGGTTTCTCTTTCCACTCCAAGAGAACAAACTTTGATATCACCGGGGAGGCACAGAAGAAGGCTACCAAGGAATACCGTCATAAGGATGACCTAGAAGATTATTGGGTCAACATTAGAGATGATCTTGAAGCTAGAAAGAAGAGGTACTCCAGGCTTCCTGTTGATGTGATCAGACAGTACAATGTGAAGTTGATTCCCAACCAACTGTAGGATGATGGAAAACTAGTGCAAGATCATGCTTATGAAGCTATTAAGGATAGGCCAATCAGAGAAATCAACTGGAATGAGGATGAGGTCATGGAGTTGGAGGACCTAATGGCCCCGATTATGAAATTCACCACTTCTTGGTTGAAGCACAAGGTTTGGGAGCTTGAGAGCAAGAAGGTAGCCTATACCTTCAATTTAATGGGAAATCTCAACCCAATGTCTACATTGGAAGAATCCGGGGATGATGACCCCAAAGGGAAAACCCAAAGGAGCTCACCTTTCAAAATAAAGATTAGAGGCCCTAAGGAAAGTGGGTCAAAACCAAAAAGGAAGCCTAAAGGGAAGAAGAGAAGTTGGGTTTTAAAGATTGGCAGATCTTCTGATGAAGAAGAGTTGGAAAAGGTAGAGGAAGAAAGTGCTCCTCCACCACCAAAGAGGACAAGAACAACTAGGGTTTCAAAGATGAAGGATCAAGATACCTCCAAAGGTGAGATTCCAATTGTTGATGTGGAAAATTCAGGGGAAAGGACAAAAGTTTATTTGAGAAGATCAAGGACCCCATCCCCTAGGGAGACTGTGCAAAAGATGGATTTTCCTCCAAAGTCACCAGTTGTGGAGCCATCTAAGGCTGCTTCTCCTCCACCAAGTGTGCATGAGAAGGAAACTCTTGAGGAACATGAGACTAGCGGGGAAGCAGAGTCATTTAAGGAGGGAGCACTCTTTGGTGCGGTGGCTGAGCTCGAAGTAGAAGAGGTGGGAAAACATACTTCTCCCTTGGTGCAGTATGAGGATTCTCCAGAGAATAGAAAAAGAAATGGATCGCCTGAGAAGGAGGAGGACATCCTTATTAGAACCCCATCACCGGTGCAGGAAGTGGAGACTGAGGTAGATGATCAAAATAAGCAGCTCCCTAAAAAGGAAGAGCAGAAAATGCTGGAAGAACAATAGGAGGAGGGAAAAACAGAGGAAATTCGGGTAGAACCTACTGTCTTGGATTGGCTTGAAAAGGAGATTACAAGGAAGAAACAGGTAGTTGTTGAGGATACTCCTTTGGATTGGGGTGAGATGCTGTCCAAAATTGGCAAAGGAAAGAAAAAGAAGACAGCTAAAGTGGTTTCAAAGATGGAGAGAGATGAATTAAACAATAGGGTCATTCATATTGCCACCCGTGTTGCGGATAAAACTAGAGAAGAGGTCACTGGTAAGGATTACAATGTGTAGACCATTAACATTGGGCCAGCCTCCATGGAGCAGGACATTGATGAATATGAAGGCTCCAGTGCAGTAATAATTGGGAGGATAAGAAAGGAGGCTCAGACCAAGCATGAGCTGAGAAAGGAGAATGAAAGACTTAGGAAATGTTTGGAGGAGGTGATGAAGCCTCTACAGTCCCTTCACCCGTCTTCCTCTACTACTCCTAGTTTCTTGCCCAAGGAAACTATTTTTGAGATTGAGAAAATGAAAGCCTTTGCTCAAACCACAATAGATTGGCTGAAGGATGTGCAGGTAAAAGGAGATAATGCAATCAAGGAGATCCCGTCAGTTGGGAAAGATGCAGTCAGAGCTAAGGAATTGCTGGAATATGTGCTATCTCAGGATAAGGAAGATATTGATCTTCTATTGCATAAATCTAAGGTCATCATGGGATATGGTAGAGATCAATTGGCTATGGATGGGATTCTTCCTTCTTCTAGGTTAAATGAACCTTGGGAGTGGTTTGAGGCTCTACAAATTCGGCATAAGGCCATGAGGAAGATTTAGAAATGGAAGAAACAAATAGATGGTGATCTTACTGGTGTGTATGAGGGGTGCATTGCATTCTTTGAAGTCATGACTGGAAGGAGAAAGATTGCTCCTAAATACCTAAATCTGGAACAGCTAAGAGAGTGGTGGCATGAAGTTTATACTCCAAATTCTGAGAATGTCATAACTGGCCACCAGTTAGATGATGGAGCCACATATTTGGCAGTAATAGATAAGTATCATGCCAACAGGGATGATTGTGATAGGACGGTTAAACATTCAAAGGAGGAGATTGGCTCCATAGAATGTCGGCTTAAGATACTGCCTTTGCCACCTGTCACCGAGTTGGATGGAATATTTTTGAGGGTTCAAGGACTGTTGGCCTAGAGCGAAGATAGGGGAGGTGGCAGTTGATTCCTGTTTTGAGATTTGTGCTTCCCTATTATTATAGGGCATGTATTGATCCGGGTTGCATTGGGGAGTGTGTCTGGGCAGACTTTGATGATGTATCAGCATTTAATGTGTGCCTTATTTTAAATTCCTGGGGCCGACCTGTTTTGGCAGATGTTCTTGCTTTGTAAATGTTTGGCTGGGCCGACATGTCTTGAGAATTTGCTATAAAGGTATTCTTGCCTTATTGTAAGACATTAGATATTGGATATTAGAAAAGAGAGAAGAGATAATAGAATTGAGTTAGAAAGAGGAGTTAGAGCATTTTGTTAATTTCTTGAAGCAAGTATTGTAAACAAATAGTAGAATTGTTGCAGCATTTTGGTGATCTAATACAATTGAAGACATTTTGATTTTCCTAGTGCAATCTCTTGTGTTATTTCATCTTGCATGGTTTCTATTGTTTTATTTTTTGAATTGCTTAAATATTTAGGGTTTAGTGTTCAGGGTTAATTAGTTTTAGTTCGGTGCATGATGTTTATGATTTCATATTTGGAGTGTTTGTAGCAATCTCTGGTCTATACTCCCAGTAACTATCTGATTGTAGTAGGCTAGTGAAGTCAACCTAGACCATATATTTACAAGTGCTTAAGTTTGATTGTGGATGAATGTCTATGATTTGAAAATCTATATACCTTAGAAGATTGCACCGTTCTTGTGAAACTACATTGTAGGTTAAGCAAGAATTGGTTATTCGAGATTGGTCCATTCCAGATATCTATCATTTACATTATTCATTCTAGGAATAGTTTAGATTTTATCATATTCTTGCACCCTTGTCTGTTGCTATTTCTTTATTATCTGGTTAGATTTTGGATTTGAGATCATTATATCGCACAATCTGATAATTGGAAAGGTACAGTTTGCTTGTAGTAAGGTTCGATTGTGATTACCAATATTTCACATATTATCTGAGTTTTTTATGCATTGTCATGACCTGACACCCGAGAGACCTTGGGGTGATTTTCAGTATTTATTGTTGAGAATAACCTTTCAAGAGAGATAGAATATTGTATTTTGTCTGAGTTGTTGCTGTGCAGAAAACACCATCAACATGTACAACCTAAAAAACACATGCAAAGACAAAGAAAATGTTAGGGTTAGAGATTAGGGGTTTGCCTTAGTTAAACCCCTTTGATGGTACCTAAACCCAAAAGAGAAACAATGAAAGGAAATGATGATTGAATGATAAAATCAATACAAACACTTACCAAACCTTTAGTTGTTGAAGTCTGCAACATGCAAGAAATATCTCCAATGGAGGTTTCTTGAGATGCCTTGTGCTTGATTGATTGCTTGGGAAGCTCGAGTGCAAGAGTGCTTATGAAGATGAAAATGATCTAGGGGGGAATGAAGGTGAAAAACACTTATTTATACAAGATATGCCCTAATTTCCGAAAAATGTCACTTGATAGGCCAACACTAGGGTTTTGAAGGAAAATTTAAGTTAGGTTTTTGTCTTAATTTTAAATTTTAAGCCAAAAGGGACTAGGTCGCCCAAGGTGGCGACCTAGTCCAATTGGGAAAAGTTAAGTAGTGGTCAGGAATAAAATGGTGATTAATGATGTTTATTAGGCTTTCCTCCCTAAACAGACTTAATTTGAGCCTAAAAGTACATTAAGGGGACAAATTAACATAAGAAAAGGTTAATTGGTTGATGAAAAGCCTAGGAAAGTGTGAAAATGCCTTACAACACTTTACAACACTTTGTCACAAGGCTTGGAAAGGGGTAAAAATGGGTTGTTTAGGTGAATTGTGTTGAAAGGGTCTTAGAAAAGTGGGAATATGTGTTACAACACTTCATGACACCTTTGTAAAACATCGTTAGGTTATTGTTGATTTACAAGCTCTCAAGACTGAATCAAGGAGAAACAAGGTCAAAATCCAAGGGAAAAGGCCCAAATGAGTGAAAAAGTGTCAAAGGCCACACTATTTGGCGACACAATTTTCTCTCTTTTTATTCTTTACTTTGTAGTATTTTTTAGTTCAAAATTATTGTACTCTATATGGCTAAGGGGACAAGTCCTGATTAGGGGGTTGTGACTCTTCAAGATAATGTTTCACTTTCTTATTTTTTATGATATTTTATTTGAGAGTGACTTTCCCAAATTCAATCTAATATTTTTAATTTTTTGTATTTCTTCTTCCTTAAGTTTCCTTATACTTCTATTAACTAACTCTTCTAAATAGTCTTCTTGAATAGATAGATCCTTCTCTAGAAATTTCAAAAATTCAATAAATCTATCATCCAAGTTAATGGTTATGTTTGATAGATCAAATAAGATTATTAAAATTTTAGAGGGTTATGGTGGTAGTGGAAGATTTTTATTACTATAGGGTCTCAATAGAAATAGTTTAGATTCATCACAGTCATCAATATTTTTCTTCAAAATGGTTATAAGTTATACTACTTTTTCCCAAAAAAACTTAAAAAATCTCTAGGTTCTCCCATTCTTCTTCTCTAATATCTTTTCATTTTCCCTTAGTAGCACCAACTTTGTCACACTCAATAGAACCCTCATTGGTGGGATTAATTCTCATTTCCTTTGTAATGTCCATTTTTATAAAATATCTCTTTTCTCTTTCAATGATTTAGTTTTGGCTTCTCTTCTATGTTTGGGATTGATATGTTCAATTTTGTTTCCAATTCATTTATTTTTATAATCTCTTTTGTGCTATTATTATCTCCTTTTCCCATGGGTTTGATTGGTTTGGGATTACATTATTTGTTTTATTATTTCTCATGGTAGTTATTTAATAATTTTTCTTATTGGTCATATCCCTTCAAGGATTCCTTTCAGAGTTTCACCCCATTCCCATTTTCCATCACCCTAGTGCCTAAACACCTCTCACAAAGTAAACACAAAGAGGATAGACCTTTGAATGTTTTCATATCTTTCTTATTTTCTTTTCTTTTCCTATGTAAGTTTGAAATTTAAAATTTTGAGTATTATTAACAATGAAATATCACCTAAATAGGGTCCTAACAGTAGTGTTGGAAATAATATATATTTTTTATGTTATCCCTATTTGGTCTATTATTGATGTTAGATGTGATGTTGAAGTATGTACATGTTGCAATAATGGAAAGAATGAAGGTGTTTCCATTGATTTCAGCTGGTCAATTGGTAAAAAAATAATTGTTGTTGGCATTAGTGTTATGGATGTACGTTATGGATTGTATATGTCAAGGATATTGAGAAATTTGTATTGAACAAAATTTTTAAGTGTTCAGTGGTTGCTTTGGGTTTTTCTCTAATATTTTCTCGTATGTTTGTATAGTTTAGATATGTTAATCATGGTTTTCGATAGTTCCTATATCCATATTTTTGGCTATTGATTCATTGTATAGTGCGAGTTATGTTCACCAATTGTGAACTATGGTTTTTTGTGTTTCTAGCTAAGGCCTAGGAGAAATGTTTTTGGTCTGAATTTCTCTTTGTTAAAGTCTTATGAATTGTGGTTCTAGAGTTTAGTTTTTTTATTGTATTGAAGATAGTTTTGGTATCTAAAAGGTTTGTACTTAAATATTTTGTGTTTTACACTGGTTTTGTCTACCTTGTGTTGAAAACTACCTTCAGAGTTGATGAAGTGTGTTGGATCTATTTGAGTCCTCATGAAGCATGTGTTTGGGTCACCCTCATTCTAATTCCACCCTAGAATTTTTCAATACCGACCTAATTTGAATTTGAATTTTCATGGCCAACTTTGTATATGTTTCAAATTTGAAGATGGTATAAATACATGATGAGTTAGTTGTGAAAAAGTGCATAGAAAGAGGAAATATAGATAAGTGCAAAGAAATAGAGTAGATAAATGTGAGATTGATGTGAATCAGTGAGTGTGTGTGATGCGAGTGTAGAAAATCAGTGTGAATCCTAAATGTTGGTTTTCAAGATGCAGTGAGTAGAAGGTGTACTCTATCATTCATGCATGTTTGCAAGTCATTGAGAAAATTGTGGTGGATTTCTCCATTACATTGAGATTTTCTTCTCTCAGTAACATATCTCTTCTATCTTCTATATATCTTTGTAGAAGTGATCCCTCTGGGTTGTTAGCCCTGTTGGATGTGAGTCTTGATATGGATAGTGAGTCCTTATTTTGGTAGTGAACCTTGTTTCTCAAGAAGTGAGCCTCTTGTAATCAGTTTTTATATTCTCTATAGTGTGAGTTAATCCTCATCATGGTTTTTCCCTTATTGGGTTTTCCATGTAAATCTTATGTTATTGTGTTTGTGTGATGGCTTTTAGTTTTTTCATTAGTATTTAATGTTTAATAATTTAAGAAATGTTAAGGATTAGTTCCGAATAGTGAATTAAGATTTAAATTTTTGACAAACTATTCACCTCCCCTCTCAGTTGTTTGTTTCAACAATTTGTATCAGAGATTGGTTCCTTTATGAAGAGCTTAATTGCTCGAAGAAGGTCTAGGATGAATGGAAAAATGAATTTTTATTATTTGAGGTTTGATGGAACCAACTATGCTATCTGGAGTACTGTGGATATGATGTGGATAAAGTTTACAAGAATCCTTACACTCCTCTTGCTAATGGTCTCAGTACGACTAATGAGATCAAATCACATGAAGTGAACAATAAGGTGAAGTACATTTTGAAGAATAGTCTAGTACATTCCAAGTCTATTAAGGTTCAAAATCGAAAGATTGCTAAGGAAGTCTAGGATTATTTTAAAAGGGCACATGAAGCTGATGAAAGAGTCAAAGAGACAAAATTATAATATTTATATGTTTGACGATGAGAATGTTAAAGCTTATGTATAAATATTGGATGAGATAGTGGTTGAGATGCAAGGACTTGGTGCTATTGTAGATGAAAGCACAATTTTAAAGAAGATTCTTAAAAGTCTCCCTAATGCTTACATCAAGAAACTATGTGTTGTTGAATAGAGTATAGACTATAAGACTTGCATTAAAGATTTATTATTGGTATTTTTGACATCTTAAGAGATGAGGAAGCCGAATCTGAGAAATGGATGCAAATTAGAAAATCCTTTTAATGCTACAAAAGTTGAAGATCTAGATGAAGAAAATTTTGATGAGATAGATGCTTACTATGTGAGAAGGATGAGGAAAGGCTCTGGTATTTATGAAGGTAATTTTCCCTTTAAATTCTTTAGTTGTGGAGAAATAGGTCATTATGCTACAAAGTTTCTAAAAAGAGATAAGAGGAATAAACAAAGATATGAGAAAGAAAAGAAAGGAAAGAAGATCAACATAACATATTATGTGAATGAGAATGGTAGTATATCTGATAAGGATTTTGATTATGAAGATCCCGATGACAATGAATGCTTGTTCCTAGCTATAAAGGATTAACCTACTTTTTCTAATTTGGAAAAACAGGTGAAGGAAAGCCCTCCGGAGAAGGAGAAAAATGAAGGTACTATTATCTCTACCCTACATGCTAAATAGGAAAAGAACTACTAGGTAGTTGATAGTGGTTGTTCACATCACATGACTCGTGATAAAATTAAGTTTTTCAAACTTGAAAAATATGATGGAGGCTTAGTTATGTTTGGAGATGATACAGGTGCCAAAATTTGTGGGATAGGTTCAGTAAGTTCTGATGGCAAGAATAATACTGATGATGTCTACTATGTTAAGGTTTTAAGGTGTAATATTTTGAGTGTTGGGTAGATGTACAGTAAGGGATATGATCTTGTATTTAAGGATGAGAGATGTGAAATCTAGAAAGGATCTGAAGCATTGATTGCTGCAGGAATGAAATCTTAAGGAAATATTTATCAACTTAATGGTGTTGATGAGCGATGATTTAAGATAGATTAATAATAGTTGGTTATGGCACCGGAGAATTTGTCACATGAATTTTGATAACTTGGTGAGAATTAGTGTAGTTCAGGCCATGAGAGATTTACCAAGAATTATAAAACTTCTTAATGCTATTTGCAGGAATTGTCAGTTTGGAAAGTAAGCAAGAAGTCATTATAGATCAAAGGAACAATCCACTACTGGACTATTATATTTAATTTATATAGATCTCCATGGTCATACAAGAGTGATAATTCTACAAGGTGAAAGGTACTTTATTATTTTGATTGACGATTATTCTAGATATACATGGGTTAATTTTCTTAGAGAGAAATAAGATAAATTAGATAGATTCAAGACATTCAAAGCAATGGTTGAAAATTAAGTGAATTTGAGGATAAAATTCTTAAGGTTTGGTAGAGATGGAGAATTAACCTCCCATGAGATTAATATGTTTTGTGAAGTGCATGGAATAAAGAGACGGTTATCTTCTCTAAGAACTCCTCAGCAAAATGGAGTTGTTGAAAGGAAAAACAAAATAGTTCAAGAAGCCACTAGATCAATGATTATTGAGGCTAATTTAATGGAATTTTACTCGAGAAAATCTATTCATACTACTGTTGATGTATTCAATCAATTTTAAGAAAGATAAAATAGTAAAAGACCCATTATGAGCTATGGCATGGAATAATTCAAACTGTTAAGTATTTCAAGGTATTCAGAAGCAAATGTTATATAAAAAGAGATGAAGAAACTTTAAGAAAGTTTGATGCAAAAAGTGATGAAGGAATTTTTCTTCAATACTCTGCTAAAAGCAAAGCATATAG